>JAPXFQ010002430.1:0-176268 GCA_028564705.1 Apricaphanius iberus
TTTACAGTTTATCACCACGTTTATAGAAGGGCACCGACGGGGGCAGCTACCAGGGGTCCTTTGCCTCAGTAACGTCCCCATGCTAACGTTAGTTGGTTCATATGTAAAACAACAGAACTGGACCAGGTTCTAATGGATCAGAACCTTCTAGTTAAAAGCTTTTTCAGCCAATCAGAACTCTATCTGTCGGCCATTTCTCCTGGAGTGTGGCTGCTTCCAAATACCTTTACTACCCCTACTACGTCTACTACACCTTCTACACCTACTATCTACACCTACTACGCCATAGTATAACAGCCATATGTGAGCGATGTAGTAGATCAGAATCTCCAGTATGGATCGGACTAGTAGGTATAAAGTTCTGGATGTGTAATACCGCCACAGTAAGCAGTCGTTAGACGCTACGCTATCCCACAATGCAGCAGAAGCCCCAAAATCATAGAAGAAGAGTGACCTAGCTACCGAGGTTGACAGTTGATAAGTCATATCAGACAAAATAACCGCTAGTGGACCACAGGCGACCCTATGTAACGAGTCATACGGGTCAAAGGTCACACAAAATGGTGGAGCAGTACGTCTAATTCCATGCGTACTACTCGCTGGTTTGCTACACAGTATTTACTACATCAGAGCGAGTACTAGCTGCTACATAGCATGTAGTACATACTAAGGATTCGGGTCAGGGCATGTGTGTTTACAGGCTGAAGTAATAAAGACGTCTCTGCAATGGTAGGTAGACCCACTAGAGAAGGCGCCCCCTGCTGTCCTGGAGGAGAACTGCTCTGCAACAGTGAAATACCAACGGAGATGTAGACCAGGTCGTCTCCATGGAAACTTCTGAAAGATACCTGGCTGATGGAGGAGTATAAACGGGGCTTTCCTGTCTTCACCTGTACAGGTAACAGAGATGCTGCAGCTCCCCCTGGTGGTGACGGCCCAGATGGACCTGCTCCTGGTTCTGGTGACCCTGCTGTCTTTGTGGACCAGACTGAGCCGGCTCAGCTACCCCAACTCTGTAGTGTGAGTGTTACAGCGTCCCATTCTATTGGACCAGTACCAGAACCTCTGGTTTCTCTTAATGTATCGGACCAGTACCAGAACCTCTGGTTTCTCTTAATGTATCGGACCAGTACCAGAACCTCTGGTTTCTCTTAATGTATCGGACCAGTACCAGAACCTCTGGTCTCTCTGAATGTATCGGACCAGTACCAGAACCTCTGGTCTCTCTGAATGTATCGGACCAGTACCAGAACCTCTGGTTTCTCTTAATGTATCGGACCAGTACCAGAACCTCTGGTCTCTCTTAATGTATCGGACCAGTACCAGAACCTCTGGTCTCTCTTAATGTATCGGACCAGTACCAGAACCTCTGGTCTCTCTCCAGGTTTGATGAGGTCTACTACGGCCAGTTTGTGTCTCTCTACATGAAGAGGATGTTCTTCATCGATGACAGCGGGCCGCCACTTGGTCACATGATCCTGGCTCTGGGAGGTCGGTAACCATGACAACAGTCTGTAACACTGCAGCAGTGCTTGTGACCTACTTCCTGTTCTTCCTCTTCCAGCCTATCTTGGAGGATTCGATGGGAACTTTGCGTGGAACCGAATCGGAGCAGGTAAACCGATGGATGGATGGATGAATAGATGGATGAACAGATGGATGGATAGATGGATGAATAGATGAATGAATAGATGGATGGATGAATAGATGAATGAATAGATGGATGGATGGATGAATAGATGGATGGATGAATAGATGGATGAATAGATGGATGGATGGATGAATAGATGGATGAATAGATGGATGGATGGATGAATGGATGGGTGAATAGATGGATGAATAGATGGATGGATGGATAGATTGATGGATAGATGGATGGATGGATGGATGGATGAATAGATGGATGAATGGATGGATGGATGAATAGATGGATGGATGGATGAATAGATGGATGGATGAATAGATGGATGGATGAATGGATGGATGAATAGATGGATGAATAGATGGATGGATGAATGAATAGATGGATGGATGAATAGATGGATGGATGGATGAATGGATGGATGAATAGATGGATGGATGAATAGATGGATGAATAGATGGATGGATGGATGAATAGATGAATGAATAGATGGATGGATGAATAGATGAATGAATAGATGGATGGATGGATGAATAGATGGATGGATGAATAGATGGATGAATAGATGGATGGATGAATAGATGGATGGATAGATGGATGGATGGATGGATGGATGAATAGATGGATGGATGGATGAATAGATGGATGAATAGATGGATGGATGGATGAATAGATGGATGGATGAATAGATGGATGAATAGATGGATGGATGAATAGATGGATGGATGGATGGATGGATGGATGAATAGATGGATGGATGAATAGATGGATGAATAGATGGATGGATGGATGAATGGATGGATGGATGGATGAATGGATGGATGAATAGCTGGATGAATAGATGGATGGATGAATAGATGGATGAATAGATGGATGGATGGATGAATAGATGGATGGATGAACAGATGGATGGATGGATGAATGGATGGATGGATGGATGAATAGATGGATGAATAGATGGATGGATGGATGAATAGATGGATTAATAGATGGATGGATGGATGAATAGATGGATGGATGAACAGATGGATGGATGGATGAATGGATGGATGGATGGATGAATAGATGGATGGATGAATAGATGGATGAATAGATGGATGGATGGTCGTTGTGGTTTTACACCATCAGTCTGTTATCTGCGCAGCGTTTCATGCAGGGTGCGTTTGTTTTTTGTCACAGAGTACCCCTGCACTGTCAGCGTGTGGAGTCTGCGGCTGCTGCCGGCTCTGGCTGGAGCTCTGTGCGTTCCTTTGGTTTACCTGCTGGCTCTGGAGCTCAGGTGTTCTTACCTGTCTGCTCTGGGCGCCGCTGTGCTGCTGCTGCTGGGTGAGTCTCCACACACTCCGTTTATTTCTACATCGCTGATTCACATCAGACGTCATCTCAAGGCACGATAAAACTTATTTCACCTCAATCATCCGCACTTTCCAGTCAGTTTAACATTCCTCTCTCTGAGGAACCCCACCAACAGAACCACGTCGGGTTGGATGCTGTTTTAGACGTAACATGGAATCAAACTGTCCCTGATTCTTTTGGTCCGACGCCATGAAGGCCACTGAGAGACTGTAAGCAAGACAACCCAAAGCAATGGACCGTTACCTAATCTTGCCCCCAAATGTTGGCCTTGGACGGTGGAATGTGTCACTATGGAGTTGGACCCCCCCCCCATATGGACTCACTACTGATACACACATACATGGTTACGCCACACACTCCTGGGTTCACCCATCCTGATCCTCCCTATGCAGCCAATGGAGAGACAAGCTAAACAGCCACGATCTCCCTACTGAACACGAGCATTTGATTGCATTTTATGGACTTGATAATAAGGAATTACTGTAGTCCAGCCTTGAAGTAACAAATGCATGGACTAGTTTCTCTGCATCACTCCTGGACACGATGTTTCTAATTTTAGCAATATTCTGGAGGTGAAAGAAAGAAATCCTAGATAACCTGTTTGATGTGGGATTTAAATGTCATTTCTTGGTCAAAAATTACACCGAGGTTCTTTACATTATTTCCAGAGGCCAAATTAATGCCATCCAGATGAATTAATTGATTTAGCAGTTTCCTTTTTAAAGGTTCTGGACCAAAGACAACAACTTCTGTCTGTTTGAATTTAGGAGCAGAAAATTCAGAGTCATCCAGGTTTTTATGTCTTCATGCTTGTAATCTACCTAACTGACTGGTTTCATCAGGTTTTATGGATATAATTGTGTATCATCGGCATAACTGTGGAAATTTATTCCATGTTGTCTAGAGATATAATATATATAGTAAAGAGAATCGGTCCAAGCATAGAACCCTGTGGTACTAAACAGAGTGAAATCATCCAATGAGACCTTCAGGGACTGGAGGACATTTCAGACCTTTGTGGGCTACAGTGTGTGTTGTGTTCAGGGACTTAGACTATGATTCTGTCCTAGAGAACTCTCTGATCGTCCAATCACGCTTCATGCTGCTGGAGTCCCTCCTCATCTTCTTTGTCCTCTTGGCTTTCTTCTCATACCTGCGCTTCCACAACGCCCCCTGCAGGTGAGTACTAGCTGTAACCTGTGACCCTTCACTGCGATGCGTCTGTTTTACGGGCAGCAGGGGGCGCTGAAGCAGTTCTGACCTTTGGCTCCTCCTCCTCAGGTCCTGGTCCAGGTGCGTCTGGCTCCTCCTCTCAGGTGTGTCCTGCGCGGCTGCAGTCGGGTGAGAACCAATCCGCCACACGTCTCCGTCATGTTTAGCAGGAAGCTTAGCGTGTTTAACGTGACCTTTGACCCGGTCAGGGTGAAGTACACGGGCCTGTTCTCCTACCTGCTGCTGCTGGGCGTGGCCTCGTATCACAGCTGGAAGCTGATTGGACAGCGAGCCGTGAGTCATGTGAGTTCATCCGCCCTTCCTGTTTGGTGCTGGAGGTTTCTGTTGACCCGGTTCTGCTGACCCGGTTCTGCTGCTGCAGTGGAGCGTGTTCACCCAGTGTGTGTGGAAGGTTCTGTGTCTGCTGCTGGTTCCGGTTCTACTCTACGTGTTCTGGTTCTACGTCCACCTGAGCGTCCTCCACCGCAGCGGCCCACATGACCAGCTGATGAGCTCCGCCTTCCAGGCCAGCCTGC
The DNA here is from genome assembly GCA_028564705.1 of Apricaphanius iberus. Lineage (NCBI taxonomy): Eukaryota > Metazoa > Chordata > Actinopteri > Cyprinodontiformes > Aphaniidae > Apricaphanius > Apricaphanius iberus. The sequence continues at coordinate 4,747 of JAPXFQ010002430.1, forward strand.
AGGTAGCCCCGCCCCCTGCGAGTACCTGATGAGCTGAGTGGGGTCGTCTGATTGGCCGGTTTTCCATTTTAGGGCGGTCTCTCCAGGATCACCCGGGGTCAGCCCCTGGAGGTCGCCTACGGCAGTCAGGTGACACTGAGAAGCTCCGCCTCCCAACCCGCCCCCTGCTGGCTCCACTCGCATAAAGCCAACTATCCAATCAGGTGCTGCCAGCTCAGCCTCACCCAGCAGCCAATCAGAAGCCTCTGAGGTTGACTCTGAGGAAGGTGACTTCCTGTTTCTGTGCCCAGGTATGAAAATGGGCGGGGCAGCTCGCACCAGCAGCAGGTCACCTGTTACCCCTTCAAAGACGTCAACAACTGGTGGATCATCAAGGACCCGGGCAGGTGGGTCGCCTGACCCGGTTCAGGTTCTACTGGTACCGCCAGTGCAGCCTCACCTGTGTGTCTGCGTTTCAGGCAGGAGCTGGTGGTGGACACGCCTCCCCGACCCGTCCGACACGGTGATGTCATCCAGCTGGTCCATGGGATGACCTCACGCCTTCTCAACAGGTGAGCGGCTCACCTGGTGTGATGTCACTCTGTGTTGAGGAAGCGGCTGATCTCTCCTCCTCTTCCTCGTAGCCATGACGTAGCAGCTCCCATGAGTCCTCACGCTCAGGAGGTTTCTGGGTACGTGGACTTCAACGTCTCCATGGCGGCACAGAACCTGTGGAGGGTGGTGAGTCCAGCCCACGCTGCGGAGCTCCGCCCACACCTGCCGCTCTGGTTTCATAGGCAGAATTAGTTCCCTCAGCAGCAGGTTCTTCATGCCAGTTATTCCCAAAGCTCCAGCAGGTACCTCTAGTGGTGAAGCTCAGATTGCAGGCAGCTGCTGATGGAGCCGATTCTGTGTGTCTGACTGCAGGACGTCTACAACAGGGAGGCGGAGTCAGAGGTGTGGAAGACCATCGTCTCTGAGGTCCGATTGGTTCATGTCAACACGTCTGCTGTCCTCAAGGTGCTCACAGGAAGCGTTGCCACAGCAACACCCGATCAGAGCATCAGTATTCACCTGTCTGTATCTGTGTGTGTAGCTGAGCGGCGTGGCTCTTCCAGACTGGGGTTTCCGTCAGCTGGAGGTCGTAGCAGAAAAGCTGCTGAAGGCTCACAGCAGCAGTTTGGGCTGGACCGTGGAGGAGCACCGATATGGAACCAGTAGGTCCTCCAGAACTAGCTCCGCCCCCTTCAGTTTATCCATCAAGCCTCCCATAATCCCACCTTCACCACATCTGAACCAGACTGTAGTTCATCAGTAGGTCATCACAGAGATATTGATATTGTTAATAGTAGCGAAGCCGTTCTAGGAAAGCCGTCCCACTCCCCATTCAGTCCCATTGTAACGAAATTTGGTTGCAGTTCCACCAGAGTTCCACTAGGGGGCGATCTCCATGGGAGTCCATGGAGCAAGACGCTAAATTATTCTGTGAGAAATCTGAGATGTGATTGTAGGTTTAACAAGTTCATCATGGGTTATAGGAGGAAAGCTGAATGAACGAGTACGTATGAACTTTGGTTTTCATGCAGGTTGACTTGTTGTTGCTCATAACTAGCTAGCATTATGCTAATGACTGCTGATTGGTCAGTGAAGGACTGATTACAACCAGATGCTTGATGACATCGTAGCATCAGAAGCGGTACCAGAATGTTAAGCAGGACTTTTTATTTCAGCCTAATGACTTTTCTGGTTGCTAGCTCTGTTATCTGCTTATGGTTATGTTGGTTATGTATGTAGTGTGAAGTTTAAACGGAGAAATAAGGATTGCTGTAAATCAGTATCTCTGGTCGTATGATGTGTATGACGTCATTAACAGTTTAAAGTAGTTTTTAAATCAAATAAGTGACTCTAAAAAATCTAACACCCAGCAATGTGTCATTTCTTTGCATCTACATTTGAAAAAATATTCAAATTACTAGACAAAAAATTATATCCTGAGAAAAGTGGATTTTGATGGAATTGCTCCATAGACCTCCATTCATTCTGAACTCGCATAAGAGCGCCCTCACATGGAACCAGAGTGGAACTGCAACCAGTTCAGAACCTCGAAGTACCAAGAGTGTGGGGGTGTTTCTCAATGTCCAGGGGTCTTGCTTACGAGGACATTGTCCTTCCTTGGTCAAAAAAACGGTTTGGAACAGACTAGCCTTACGTGACCGCGACGGCTTACGTGCTCTGTTTACGTCCCGCCCATCGTAGTAGCATTGTAGCGTAGAAATATTACTTCAGCCATGGAACTGGAAATGCATAACGGGAGTTTTACTTTTTTTTGTATATATCAGTTAAATCAAAAAGCAAACGAATTAGTACCTGGTAGCCACCGAAGCTGCAACTACTAAGCAATTAACCAACCATATATAACTGCTTTGGATCTAAATATTAATAATAAAAAAATAAAACAAACATTTTAGATATAAGCCCGATGGTTAAAAATAGTTGACTTACATTTAAAATTGAAATTTCCCCCGAAGTAGCTGCTGCCGGCTCCTACCGCACTGCATTCTGGGAAATCTTTGACCGAGAGGAGGCATCAAGGCACGTCTGATGTATCCTTGGTTAGTTAGCTAAACGGCTAACAAACGGAGGACAGTTTCCTCCGTAGAACATGAACATCGGAACACGCCTTGGCGGTCCCTGATGATGTATCTCCTAGGCAACCGGGGCGGGACCAAGGTATCAAGGCGAGGTTCCTGGGCATTGAGAAACACCCCGGGAGTTCTTTCTTTATTAAAATTTCTTTGGTAGTAGCTCAGTTTATGTTCTCCTCCAGGAAGTGAAGTCAGCATTATTACTGTACCGACATCACAATCTCCCATGATGCACCACCTGCAGGTCAGGAGCAGAAGGAGCGGGAGGCGGAGCTTCACTCTCCGACACTCATCGACGTTGACAGAAAAATCTCTTTCTGGTCCAAGTTTCTGGAGCTCCAGGTGTGACTGTGAACGCATCATCACCAATGATGTTACTCTCAGGCAGTGCTTTGATGTGTGTGATGATGTCATGTTGTGATGTCACTGCAGTGGAAGATGCTGACTGTGAAACAGGAAGAGTCTGAGCACAAGTACAGCTCCGCCCCTTTGGAGTGGATCACCATGGATACGAACATCGCCTACTGGCTGCACGCATCCTCCAATGTAATAAGCTCACACGCTAATGCTAACACGCACGCTAACGCTCGCACACTAACAAACACACTAACACACCCTAACACACATGCTAACGCTCACACGATAACACACACGCTAACGCTCGCACGCTAACAGTTGCACGCTAACACACACGCTAGCGCTTGCCTGCTAAGATAGACGCTAATGCTCACACGCTAAGACACACGCAAACACACACGCTGACGCTCGCATGCTAACACAAACACTAACACAAACGCTAACACACACATTAAAACACATGCTAACACACACACACTAACCCACATGCTAACGCTCACACGCTAACACACATGCTAATGCTCGCACGCTAACACAAACAGTAACACACGCTAACGCTCGCACGCTAACACACACGCTAATGCTCACACGCTAAAACACACGCTAATGCTCGCACAGTAACACACACGCTAACAGACACACTAACACACAAGCAAACACAGACGCCAACACACACACTTACACACACGCACGCTAACGCTCGCATGCTAACACACACTAACACATGCACGCTAACGCTCCCACGCTAACGCTCGCACGCTAACAGAAACGCTAACACACACAGTAACACACATGCTAACACACACACACACTAACCCACATGCTAACGCTCACACGCTAACACACATGCTAATGCTCGCACGCTAACACAAACGGTAACACACGCTAACGCTCGCACGCTAACACACACGCTAGTGCTCACACGCTAATGCTCGCACAGTAACACACACGCTAACAGACACGCTAACACACACGCTAACACACACACTAACACATGCACACTAACGCTCCCACGCTAACCCTGCACGCTAACACAAACGCTAACACACACATTAACACACATGCTAACACACGCACGCTAACGCTCGCACGCTAACACAAACGCTAACACACACAGTAACACACATGCTAACACACACACACACTAACCCACATGCTAACGCTCACACGCTAACACACATGCTAATGCTCGCACGCTAACACAAACGGTAACACACGCTAACGCTCGCACGCTAACACACACGCTAATGCTCACACGCTAACGCTCACACGCTAAAACACACGCTAATGCTCGCACAGTAACACACACGCTAACAGACACGCTAACACACACACTAACACATGCACGCTAACGCTCCCACGCTAACCCTGCACGCTAACACAAACGCTAACACACACATTAACACACATGCTAACACACGCACGCTAACGCTCGCACGCTAACACACACGCTAACACACGCACGCTAACGCTCGCACGCTAACACAAACGCTAACACACATTAACACACATGCTAACACACACACACACTAACACACACGCTAACAGACACACTAACACAAGCTAACACACACGCTAACACACACACTTACACACACGCACGCTAACGCTCGCATGCTAACACACACACTAACAGACACACTAACACACAAGCTAACACACACACTTACACACACGCACGCTAACGCTCGCATGCTAACACACACACTAACACACACGCTAACAGACACACTAACAATTCAATTCAATCCAATTCAATTCAATTCAATTCAATTCAATTCAGTTTATTTATATAGCGCCATTTCACAACAGATGTCATCTCAAGGCACTTTACAAAAAGAGTTATTACAATACAATGTTTAGTGTAGAAATTACAGAACCACAGAAGATTGCGTCGTGGAAATCTCAGCAATCCCTCATACTGAGCAAGCATGCAGCGACAGTGGGAAGGAAAAACTCCCTTTTAACAGGAAGAAACCTCCGGCAGAACCAGGCTCAGCACAAGCGGTTATCTGCCGCGACCGTCTGTGGCTTGGAGAATACATAACAGAGACACAGAAAGAGCAATAGAACTGATGCAGAAGTTTGTTGCAGGACGTGGAGAATTTTCCGTCACTGCAATGCCATCTTAGTCAGGGTCGTCAAGCAGGGCTAATCCGGAGCACCTACTATAATAGAAAACAGGTTAGTGCTTGAATTGACAGCACATCATGCAGTTGGGGAGAAGTAGGAGAGAAAGTAGGAACAGACCCTAATAATGTCCTCCAACAGCCTAGCCTAAAGCAGCATAGCTACTAACATTAACCTGTCTCCTAGCTACTAGGAGACCTGGCTACCAACACTCTGTCTGAGTCCTCCTGACCCGTGGACGGTGTAGGGCCGGTAACGGCCCCCGTCATGCCGGGGTCTTCTCGGAGTCGGGTTGTTTGAGAATGCAGCCCAAAGTGGGTGGTAAACTCCATCTAAGGCTAAATACCGGCACGAGACCGATAGTCGACAACTATCTTAAGGAAAAATTGACAGAACTGAGAGGACAGAGTTGAAGAGGGCGAGAAACGTTTAAGAGATAAACGGGTGGGGTCCGCACAGTCTGCCCGGGGGATTCAACCCGGCAGGTAATGGGCGGCCGCACTGTGCGGGAGGATCCCCTTGAGGGACCTCTCTCCGGCGCTGGCTGGCCCCTGTGGGGCACATTTCTTCCGCGGCGGTAAGCCGCGACCGGCTCCGGATCTTTACCTGGCTTACATTAATCTATCTCTACCTAGCTACTCTACCTCTTCCTATCTCTTCCTAACTTTTGACACTCTGCCTGACTACTAACATTAACCTGTCTCTTCCTATCTACCTGTCTGACCTGACTCTAACTACCTATAAACATATCTCTAACTGTAAGCTTTGTCAAAGAGGAAAGTTTTTAGCCTAGTTTTAAAGATAGACAAATTGTCTGCTTCACGAACCAACCCTGGGAGCCGGTTCCATAGGAGGGGAGCCTGATAGCTGAAAGATCTGCCACCCATTCTACTTTTAGAAATCCTAGGAACTACCAGTAAACCTGCAGTCTGAGAGCGAAGGTCTCTGTTAGGAACATATGGAACAATCAGGTCTCTTATGTATGATGGAGCTAGATTATTAAGGGCTTTATATGTCAGAAGGAGGATCTTGAATTATATTCTAGATTTTACTGGGAGCCAGTGAAGAGAAGCTAAAACAGGGGAAATGTGATCTCTTCTTTTAATATTCATCAGAATCCTAGCAGCAGCATTTTGAACTAACTGAAGACTTTTAATTGTATTCTGTGGACTACCTGATAATAGACAGTTACAGTAATCCAGCCTTGAAGTAACAAAGGCATGGACTAGTTTTTCAGCATCATTCCTGGACAGGATGGTTCTAATTTTTGCAATATTCCTAAGGTGAAAAAAGGAAATCCTACAGACTTCTTTAATGTGAGTTCTAAATGACATATCTTGGTCAAAAATGACACCGAGGTTTTTTGCTTTATTACTGGAGGCTAATTTAATGCCGTCCAGGTGAAGGGGCTGACTAAGTAGTTTCTTTTTCAGAGCTTCTGGTCCAAAGACGACAACTTCTGTTTTATCAGAATTTAGAAGCAAGAAGTTTAGAGTCATCCAAGTTTTTATGTCTTCCAGACATGCCTGTAGTCTACCTAACTGATTGGATTCATCAGGATTTATGGATAGATATAGCTGTGTATCATCTGCGTAACTATGGAATTTTATCCCATGCTGCCTAATTATTTTACCAATAGGAAGCATATATATAGTAAAGAGAATCGGCCCAAGCACTGAACCCTGTGGTACTCCGCAAGTAACTATTGAGGTTGAGGAAGATCTATTGTTTACCTGAACAAACTGAAATCTGTTAGACAAATAAGATTTAAACCAACCTAGTGCTGTTCCTATTATACCGACACTTTGAAGCCTTTCTATGAGAATATTGTGATCAACAGTGTCAAAGGCAGCACTGAGATCTAACAGGACCAGAATGGTCACCAGTCCATTGTCTGAGGCTATGAGAATATCATTAGTAACCTTCACCAGAGCTGTTTCAGTGCTGTGATGAGCTCTAAAGCCTGACTGAAACTTCTCAAACAGCTCATTATTGTTTAAATGCTCACATATCTGGTGTGCAACTATTTTCTCAAGAATTTTAGATAAGAAGGGAAGATTAGATATCGGTCTATAGTTAATTAAGTCGTTTTGATCAAGAGAGGGTTTCTTAAGTAGAGGTTTAATTACAGCAATCTTAAACTCCTGTGGTACATATCCATTGACTAAGGATAGATTCATTATATTTAAAATTGGAGCAGCGATCAGAGGGAAAACTTCTTTTAAGAGTTTAGTTGGGATTGGGTCTAAAACGCAAGTTGAAGGTTTAGATGAAGCTAATAATTTTAGTACATCACAAAGTTCGGCTGCATTAAAGCAGTTTAAGCATATATTAGGTTCCACCATTTTTGAGGCTGCCTCATTAACTAAGGAGGAAGCAAGCATATTGGGAAGGTTCCCAATTATCTTATTCTTTATGGAGTCTATTTTATTTATAAAGAATTGCATGAAGTCGTCACTGCTTAGAGCTTGGGGAATGGTTGGCTCGATAGAGCTATGATCCTGTGTGAGTTTAACACACAAGCTAACACGCGCTGTGGTCCTGGTCTCTGATTGGCCGGCTCTGTTTCAGGCTCAGATCCATCTAATCGGTAACCCAGTGTCATGGGGCGTGGCCAACCTCAGCCTACTGGCCTATCAGCTGCTTGCGGCTGCGTATACGCTGCGGAGGAGGCGGGGCTTCAAAGACCTCACTGACGGTAGAGTCTCCTGGCAGGTTCTGGAGTCCGGCCCGGTTCTGGTGTGTGGTTCTGACCCTGCTGGGTGTTTGCAGATGCGTGGCAGCAGTTTGTTTCTCTAGGCTTCGTCTGCGTTGGCGGCTGGATGATGAACTTCCTCCCATTCCTTCTGATGGACAAGACTCTCTTCCTGTATCACTACCTGCCCGCCCTGTGCTACCTGTACCTGCTGAGCCCCGCCCTGTTGGAGCACGTGCACACTCACCTGCTCAGGTACACACACAGGTTAGACAGATATACGTCTACAGTTAGTCTGTTCTACCTTTACTTTGAAAGGCTGTTCCTCTGCTTCCTCAAACTGGCTGCAGAGTAATGGGGGCTCGTCCGGGATCTGACTCTAACTCTGTCTTTCTGTCTGCAGCAGCGGCGCCCCCCGCCGTGCGCTGTGTGTGTGTGCGTCAGCTGTCTTCGTGTCCGTCTTCCTCGCCCACTGGAACTTCCGTCCTCTGACCTACGGCAGCCCCGAGCTGTCAGCCAATCAGCTGCAGGCGCTGAAGTGGAGAGACAGCTGGGACATCCTGTACCGCCGCCGCCGCTGACTCACAGAATGCTGGGAGGCTCATGAATGCACCATTCGCGGAGGTCATGTGACCTGATGCTGTAACAGTGTTTTACTGGTGAGGTCAGCAGCGCGTCCCTTCTGACGGGGAGCGATTTAGAAGCGTATCAGTGGCGCCAACGTTCCACCCAGCCAGGAGATCACAGGAGAACTGCAGAGGGTTATTATGCAGGGAAAAACTGTAATTCTATGTTAATAAGTATCATAAAATAACCATCTACTCCCAGAGCTGCAGATATTTCTGTCCATGCCTTCTCTTATTTCATTTAGTAAAAATGTTCACATAAACTGGGATATTCTCTATTTAGGATTAATTTGTAGTCAGCAGACCGAATGACTTTAACCCTGCTGTCACAGGTAAGGATGTTTGGTTCTGGGTTTTTCATAGTCAAATGATCAGAAATCTGCATGTGTTTTATTTTGAAACTTCTGTTTATTTTGCTTTGCTCCAATGCCTGACTTCCTGAAGCGTAGAGTGTAAAAAAATAGAACTTCCTCCTAAATGTAGGCCAACGTTTCTGAGACGCGTCTGATTGGCTCCCGGTGGAAACACTCCTGGTGACTTTAATGGCGGCTATCAGCTGCGTATCACGCCTCACTGACAGCATGCTTTTACTTTGAAAGAGACACTTCCTGTTAATCAGCTGACCAAAGTCTCCCTCCATCCATCCTATCAAATCAAGGCAAAAACTGTCCATATAACCAAGTCAAAAAATCTTGTTTCCAGCTAAAATGTATTTTTGATCTTTTTATGGGATTTAAATTATAAAGCAAGAGCAGAAGGTGATAGATTATTGATATTGTTTTTAGTGTATATGTCGTATTTCATTCGCAGATTATCTTACGTAATTTAAGAAGCTGTAGACTAGCCTAATCCTCAGAATATTTGATTATTGTCTAAAGCTTCTCAAACTAAGTGAAATAATCTGCCAATTAAATAAGACAATATAAAATAAGATTAATAATCTAAAACCAAGGTCTCAAAACAAGAATTAAAAGTACTTTTTAGCAGGAAACCAGACTTTTTAACTTGGTTAGATGCACAGTTTTTAGCGTAGCAGCCTAGTGTTGTACTACATGTAGTAGTGTGTAGTACATGACCAACACTACTACATGTAGTACTCGTCCTACATGTTTTAGCTTTCTCTAAGGTTTGGTTTCACAGCCGACGTTATTCAACAGACCGTCCAGATGGGGGAGTCGTACCCGGGACACCGATAGGAGCCGTCTGAACATGGAGCGCCAGAGTAAACCGCTACGCTGCGTGACGCCCCAACATGTTCTAGTCCTGATCAACTGGATCAGAACCAAAACTGAGATCTAACAGAACCTTTTTTGATCCCATTAGTAGCTCACATCGATGACTCAGCACAATCTGCTGGGATTCCTTACATAGAAAACGTTTAACTGATTGGAATGTTTGGATAACTGGATTAAAATGACTTTTATTGTGAAGTGCCTTGAGATGACATTTGTTGAAAATTGGTGCTATATAAATAAACTGAACTGAATTAAATATCAGTGGTGACCTCTGAACCCTGACTGACCTTCCTGTTCATCTCTAGAAGGAGTATGAATAATAAATATGGGTTGGATCCCGGAATAAAGGGATCTGATGATGAAAACTGATTAAAGATTGAGAAAAAACAAACGTAATGCAGTTTGTTTTCATATTTTAATGAGGTGTTTATGGCGAGGCTCAGCATGTATTAAAAAGTATTTAAAAATGCGAGAATTAAGGGCTAGAGGGTAAAGGTCTACAACCAGCCAACTTGTGGATCAGCTTCACTTCCTAATCTACATCTGTGTATGAAAAGTTGACATAGAGCAAATATAACATTCAACATGACTTCATATTCTTTCCTAGAATGCCAGAAATAATGTCCTGCTTGGTGAAGTCCTTTAGATGAAGTATTTCTGAGATTAGCCGGAAACAGATCGTGGAAAGCATCGCTGTACATACAATCACAAAAGATGGTCCGTTGTTTCAACATTCAGATTGCAAAAAGTAAAAGTTACATTCAATCCCAAAACGTATATTAATGAGTTGCTTAGAAGGACAAATACCAACTTCCTTTGCTTTGGGAGGAATGGGGAAGTTTTATACAACCTGTATTTTCATGGCAGGAAAAGTGTTGTTCAATTTTGTTTGGTTTGTAAATAGGAATAAACCAAACAAAGAGGAACAAGGTTTGGATAATTGGACACCTATCACTCTTTTATGCACTGATTATAAAATTTTTGCTCATGTTTTTTCTGATCGACTATCGGACTGTAAGGATATAACAGAAGAAAGTCAATCAGTCATCGTTAAAGGAAGAAACATAAATAATCATACCAGATTAATACTTTGTTAGATTATCGGGATCACATTTATACGCACAGTTTGATTTTGTTCCTTGATTTCTACAAGGCATTGAACATTTTGTTGAATGCTTTAAGGTTTTTGGGGTTTGGTGAGAACTTTTGTTAATTAATTTAAATGTTCTGTTGCAATAGTTATAGCTCAATATCTCTTAATCCAGGATTTACTTCCAGATTTAGGATCCAACGAGGTATTCGACAGGGTCGCCCCATTTCCCCAAAATTATTCATTTTGTGTACCCAATTATTAGCTCTTCATATCATTAATGGTTCTGAGTTCATATTTTCAATAGAGAATACGAGATAAGCCAATTTGCTGATGAAACACCATTGTTTTAAATAATAATTTGGCCCTTGATATTATAGCAGTATCTTCGAAGGTCCTGGGCTTAATATTAAAAAATGTGAAATTCTTCCCATTCATAGTTGCAGACACAAAAACCTTTTGTCAATTAGAGTTGAGAATGAAGGGAAATATTTGGGAGCATTAATATCCAAAAATGCTATTGGAAGAGAAGAGGTTAACATCTCTGACTAAAGCAGATTTCCAAAGTGGTGTATCTGTGTGACTCAATCATTTTTCCGTTTTAGTGGAAAAATTAGACTCACTATATTCAAAGAGAATTGTGGCATTAAAGCACTCGACTTTGAGGCCATGATTGGAACTGTTAGGGTCAAATGGTTAAAAACTGTCATCATGCAACAGGACTCTATGTAGTTTCATATCCCCAGTTCAATTTTTAAGCAATTGGGTGGAATTGATTTCCTTGTGAGGTGTGATTTTGAAATCAGTGAGATGCCAGTTAAACTTTCACATTTTCACAGGCAAGTTCTTCAATTTTGGAAAATGATATTCCAACATAATTTTTCTCCTCATGGGTAAATTTTATGGAATAACAGGGCAATATTAGTTGGCAAGAAGTCGATATTTATTAAGGGCTGGTATGACAACGGTGTTATATTTGTAAAGGATCTTCTTAACAGTCATGGTAATCTTTTAAACCTATCATTTTTTAATGCAAAATTTAATCTAATTTGTTATTGCAATTTTCAATTCAGTTTATTTATATAGCGCCATTTCACAACAGATGTAATCTCAAGGCATTTTACAAGGAAAGTTATTACAATACAATGTTTAATTTAGGAATTAGAGAACCACAGAAGATTGCGTCGTGTAATTCTCAGCAATCCCTCATACTGAGCAAGCATGAAGCGACAGTGGAGAGGAAAAACTCCCTTTTAACAGGAAAAAACCTCCAGCAGAACCAGGTTCAGCATAAGCGGTCATCTGCAGAGACCGTCTGTGGTTTGGAGGAAGCAGCAGAGACACAGAACTGATGCAGAAGCAGAAGTTGGTAGCAGGATGTGGAGAACGTTCCTCTTCTGGAACGCCATCTTAGTCAGGGTCGTCAAGCAGGGCGGGTCAGGAGCACCTACTGTAGGAAGAGACTAAGAGAAAACAGCTTGAAAGACTTTTCACAAGTATGCAAAGTGATCCGCTTGGCATTGTTATAATTAATCAAAAATGTCATTGTATATTCTAAAGTGAATGTTTCAATGCCAGTTTACATCTGAATGATTGTAACTTGCTTGACTTCAAATGCAAAAACAAGGTCATTAACAATGTAATGCAGCAAAGTATTTACTATGATTATAATAGATCTGTTTTCAAGAAACATAACGTAAATTTTGAAACTACATAGGCCTGTCTCCAAAAGTAAGGGAAACTCATTTTAAAATTAGAAATAAAATTTATCCTGTGTCAAAGTTTCTTGAAAAGAGACTTACATTTTAGGTTGACCCATGAGCCTTTTGTGAGTCTGAAGATGAATCCCTAGACCACTCACCGCGGTAAAACCCACAGTACTGGTACTATTAGACCTGCTGCGTTTGACACCGTTAATCATGATATATTACTGGAACGTCTAGAGAGCTGGGTCGGACTCTCTGCTACAGTACTCGATTGGTTCAAATCCTTCCTCAAAAACAGGAACATCTTTGTGTCAGTTAGCCAGTTCTCATCACAAAACACAGAAATCATATGTGGGGTCCCCCAGGGCTCCATCCTAGGGCCCCTCCTATTAAGCATATACATGCTCCCATTAAGCCAGATTATAACCACCAACAATGTTAACTACCACAACTATGCTGATGACACTCAGGTTTATATCTCAATGTCACCAGGTGATGTTGAACCCGTCCAAATCCTCAATAAATGCATTGAGCAAATTAACAGCTGGATGTCCCATAATTTCCTCTAACTGAACAAAAACAAAACTGAAGTGCTTCTCTTTGGACCCAAAAAAGATTGATTAAATATCAGTAATCAGTTTAAACAGGTCCAACTAGAAACTACCAACCAGAAATCTAGGTGTAATAATGGACTCAGACCAGAACCTCCAGGGTCACATTAAGGCAATAACAAGGTCAGCTTTCTATCAGCTGAAGAACATTTCTAGGATTAAAGGACTGATGACACAAGGAGACCTATAAAAACTCATCCATGCATTTATGATTACTGTAACAGTATCTTCACAGGTCTACCTAAAAAATCAATCAGACAGCTGCAGCTGATCCAGAACGCTGCTGCTCGTGTTCTCACTAGAACCAGGAAAGTAGTAGTATTCTCTGTAGCTCAGAGAATAAACTTCTAAATACTCCTACTAGTTTATAAATCACTGAATGTTTCAGCACCAGAGTACATTAGAGATCTGCTATCACGGTACAAACCATCCAGACCAATCAGGTCCTCCATCTCTAGTTTACTGATCGTCCCTAGAACCAGAACCAAACAGGGAGAAGCAACTTTTAGTTTCTATGCTCCTCATATCTGGAACAAACTACCAGGAGAAGCAAAGCTGCTGAGACACTGAATTGTTTTAAGTCTAAAATTAAAATGTACCTATTTAGACTTGATTATGACTAACTGTTTTAACTTGCTTGTTTTTAATTGTCACACGAATTATTGTCTTAATTACTGTAATTCTTTTGTTAAAAACTGTGAGCTTTCTTCAGCAAAATCAGTTAATTAACTTAAACTGTGTTTTTTACTCACTTGTCCCTACATTGTTGTATTTTCTTGATTACTTTCTTATTGTAACTGATCATTTGTATTCTAATCATATGTAAAGCACCTTGAATTGCCCTGTGTTCAAAGTGTGCTATACAAATAAAATTGCCTAGAGCATTTTTCCCCCTGCCAGTATTCACAACGTCTATGGATAGATATTAGAGAGTGGATTAACCTTAAACGTAATATTCCTTAATTTGATTTAGACGATATCTATCTGAAGTAAATGGAGGAATTGCAAACCCGTCTTCCCCCATTTTTAAACAAATTTAAACAATACTATGCCATATTAAGAAGTTTAAAAACCTGGAAAAGTGCTAGAATCATCTCAGACCAAATCAATGTATACCTACTGTTTTAAATCATTAATGTGACTTATGCTCTGATCTTATTTTTATATTTTTTTCATTGACAGCCCCCTGGCTCTGTAAAGTTATCATGTCCTCCCTCAGAGTTTTTATCTCTGTTTATTGTTCTGTTCTTATTTCTCAATAAAGTTAATTAAAAAATAATAATAATTAGCTACTAATTACTAAATGAAACTAATCTTGAAATAATTTTCCCGTGATATTTAAAAAGTGGTTTCTTTTTGCATTAGAAACCATTATTTAATATTATTCCGATGAATAAAATATAGGATAAGACTGTAAAATGATCAAATCTTTAAATAAAGGTTTGTTTTTTTAAAATATCCCGATTATGACGCACTTCCGTCATGTCTGTGGAGGACCGGAAGTGACGTGTTTGTTTAGATGTTGTTAATAAAGTTTAGTTGAAAGAAACGGGAAGAGGTTGTGAGAAAAAGTCTCCTTCATGGTGAGTCTGAAGTCCCTGATAGAAGCCGCTGCTGGTGGTTCTGTGGAACCAGAACCAGAACCGAACCAGGAAACGTTGAGAAAACGTTTCTGCTGCCGCACAGCCTGATGGGTAAAATAAGAGCCGCGCTTCAGTGATTGTCGCGGACAGAGACACACCTGGAGGACAGCTGGTCCAGGTAGGAGGACCCGGTCCGATTCTGAAGGTAGAGCTGCATCCGGTCCATTAGAACCCGGGGGTCCAGCTGGAACCGGAGCCATCAGAACCAGGTAGGTTCTCGCTGGTTCTGGTCATTTAAGGTAAAACAGGAACCAGCAGAACCATGAGGAGTTATCTCGGGGTCAGGTCAGGTTCTAAAGCAGGTTCTGTCTTCTGCTGGGGGATGAACTGGTTCTGGTTCTGGACGTTTATGACCTGAGGTTGATCTAAGATCATATATCTATGTGATCCAACTATAACAGCTGATCTCTGATAACTCATAAAATAAACACGTGATCACAGTTATTAACTGAACACTTTTTAAAACAATCTTTCAGCTATTTCCATATTTACTGATTTGATGATTAATTATCTTCTTAATTATTCAACAAAAGTTCATAGATGGGAGAAAAAAAGTCAGATTCAGACTTTTCATCTGGGTCTTCCATCCATAATCTACAGTTAATTTATAAAAACTTAATGAATATGTTACATGTTTCATTTTATTAAACAAACAAACAAAAATGTGTGAATCTAAAAAATGCAAAAAATAAGCAACAATCATCCTATGCTTAATTAAATATTCTTAGATTACAAAATCAATGATGCCATTAGACCTGTAGAACCAGTCGGGTCCAGTTCTTCAGTTTCTGGGCCCAGCTGGTTCAGACTATACCACAGAGCCGGCCCTAGACACAGGCACACTAAGCTGCTTTTGGCCCCCAGAGCATCAGGGCCCTCCTATTAATGTTGATAATAAACGCAGACTACAGATTATTATTACATTTAATTACATTAATTTTCATTTTTCTATTGGTTCAAATGTTAGGAATGTTAGGTAGCAATTTTTTAAATTAATTTAGTCATTTTTTTTAGGTAAAATTCATTTTTTATTTAAATAAATTATAATTTAAGTAAATAAATAATTTTATATATAATATAAATACAGCAATAAGGGGTCAGAAGCCTGTGATTTCTTGTCCCAAGTCCAGAAAAATGCAGAGTTTTGTGTCAGGAAGGGCGTCCGACGTAAAACCTGAGCAGAATAAAATATGTGAATCACAAACATGAGCTCCATATTGGATCGGTCGAGGCCCGGATTAACAACGAGCGCCACTGGTGCTGCTGACCCACAGGGCGGAAAATGGACTATTGATGGTGGAAGGAGGAGAGGAGGAATTAACAGTAGGGAGTCTGAATGCTGGGACTATGACGGGTAAAGCAAAGAGCTGGTGGACATGATATAATAATGATTAATGTTGATAGTGGTTATGTTCCACAGGTAGGATGTGGGTTAGAAGAGAAGCAGAAATCCTGGAGTGAACTACATGATCTGATGCAGGACATCCTGTGATTGGTTCAGACTTTAACCGACATGTTGGTGATGGGCAGGTTTGGTATCCAGGAACGAAGGAGGACAGATGGTGGTAGAGTTTGTAAAAAGGATGGAAACGGCTGCTGTAAATACTTCCAGAAGAGGTAGGAGCATAAGGGGACTGATAAAGGTGGAGGTAGGAGCAACCAGGTGGACTACATCTGATGTAGAGTGATCTGAAGGAGATTAGTGACCGTAAAGTAGTGGTGGTTGTAGCTAGACAGCGTAGGATGGTGGTCTGTAGGATGAAGCTGATGGTGAGGAAGGTGCAGAGAACAAAGAGCAGAGGACCAAGTGGTGGGAACTGAAAAAAGAAAAGTGCTGTGAGGTTTTCAGGGAGGAACTGCGACAGACTCTTGGTGGCCAGGAGGTTCTAGCTGATGATTGGACAGCTAAAGCTAATGTGATCAGGGAGACAGGTAGGAGGGTAGGTGGTGTGTCATCTGGAAGGAGAAAAGTAGATAAGGAGACTTGGTGGTGGAATGATGAAGTCTAGGAACAGAAACAGAAAGAAGTTAGCTAAGAAGAAGTGGGACACTGAGAGGACCAAGGAGAGCAGACAGGAGTGCAGGGAGATGCAGCGCATGGTGAAGGTGGAGGTGGTAAAGGCCAAAGTAAGGGTGGATGATGACCTGTATGCTAGGTTGGATAGTAAGGAGGGAGAGAATGATTAGTAAAGGTTGGTGAGGCAGAGAGACAGAGATGGAAAGGATGTGCAACAGGTAAGGGTGATCAAGGATAGGGATGGAAATGTACTGATAGATACCAAGAGTGTGATGGGGAGATGGAAATAGTTCTTTGTAGAGCTGATGAATGAGGAAAATCAGAGAGAATGTAGAGAAGAAGAGGCGGCTGATGTGGATCAGGAAGTTCCTGAGATTATTAACGATGAAGTGAGGAAAGTTTTGGAGAGGATGAAGATGAGGAAGGCAGTTGGTCCTGATGACATACCTGTGCAGGTATGGAAGTGTTTAGGAGAGGTGGCAGTAGGGTTTGTGACTATACTAAAACATGTCTCTGTAGTCTAAAATAGATGAAAAATATTATGTTTTGCTTTAACAGAAAAAAACTAATTTATTTAAAAAAAACAAACAATTTAGGTTAATTCACAAGATTGTCTATGTTGGGCTTAAATGAGTCCTCAAGTAAAATACCGAGGTAAGTGTGTACCACCTCTATGATGTTTCACTAAAGGAATACTTTGAGAATCCTTCTTAGTGTAGGAACACAGCATAAGTTTGGTCGTTTCAGCGTTTCGGACCAGCTTGAGCTGCAGAAGTGTGAGCTGGACCACATCTAAAGTTTTCTGCAGAGACTCTACAGCTTTAGCAGGTTTCATCCAACACAATAAATGAGTGTCATCAGCGTAGAAACGCACCCCACTCATTTCGTCCTAATTCATTTAAATAAACAATGAACAGGAGGAGTCCCAACATTGAACCCTGTGGCACCCCCTTGTGGACATTCAGAAAATTCAGAACACAGACCATCATGTTTGATCCACTGGGTCGTGTTACTGAAATAATTTGTGAACCAGGAAACGACATGGTTAGATAGTCCTAAATAAAGAAGAATGTGCCTTAAAATGATGCACTGTGTCCAAAGCTTTTAATAGATCGATGAAAAGGGAAGAACAATATTTCTTTTTATAAAGAGCAGCTAATATATCATTGATCACTTTCACAGCTGCTGTCATGGTTCTGTCCTTTTTCCTGAAGCCAGACTGTAGTTTAGAGAGAAGTTCATTAGAGAACAGAAACTCTTTGAGTTGGTCACAAACAAAAGATTGAAGAACTTTTGACACGACTCACAAATTAGAAATTGGCCTGTAATTAGTTAAAAAAGTTGGGTCACCTCCTTTTAGTAGAGGGGCAACAAAAGCAGACGTCCAAACGGGTGGGATTTCTTTATTTTGGGCTAAACGATGAAAAAGTCCCATAAGAGGTTGTGCTTTATAATAAGCAGCTATTTCTGAGAAGAGCTTCATGCGCCTCATGCACAGTGAAAGGAACCAAAATAAAAAGCTTTGCACAGAGAGTCACAGGCGCTGCTCCTGTGGAGTCAAACAAAGAACCAGAAACTACAAAACGCTGGTTAAAGCTATTTATGACCTCGGTCCCGTCATAAACAGGGATGGAGTCTATTTAGACATGTTATGGAAGAGCCAGAGGTTTTCTATTTATAGATAGAGACTTTATCACCTTCCAGAGTTTTGTTGGTTTGTTGAGATTTTTTGTTGTGACGTGTAAGTATTTTTCTGATTTAGCCTTCTTAATAAAAGAAATACATTTATTTCTTAAATGCTTAAAAGTAGACCAGTCAGATGGAGAATCGTCTTTCCCGGTTTTCGCTCTTGCTACATTGCCCTGATGGATGGACAATTGTAGAGAAAACCAAGGCTTCTCTCGTCCCCTGACTCTGAATCTCCCAATTGGAGCATTTTTATCTACAATCTTCAGAAAATATTCCTTAAAAAATGTCAAAGCATTTTCAACGTGTGACAACAGATTCAATGGTCCCCATATTAGCAGAGATAAATCAGGATGAGAAGCTTGTTTCATGGAATAAGTTTCTCTTGTAAATAATTTTGTGGATCACATTTTGGGATTTTAATGTTCCTCCAAGTAGCAACAACACAATGATTGCTGAACACACCCAATGATGAGAACTTATGAGGGACATTTGTTGGGAGAAGGTCAATCAGAGTAGACTTCCCAGGACTCCTAACATTTGGTAGGTAGGTTAACTAACTGGCTTTATAGAGTCACAGAAGGATTTAAATCAAACACAAACTGCCATCAGTCCCAGTTTAAGTCTCCAGCCAATAAGAGTTTCTTCTAATTTAATTTGGATAAAAGATGGTGGAAGGATTATGCTTCCTTTGTGGCAGACGGTCGCCGTTATAGACAGAAATTGGTTATTTCCACATTCAAAGCCTCCATTGGTTTGGAAATAGACTCCGATAAAACAATCAACGCATTCAATTTGGATTTTACATAAATGGTCACACAACTACCTTTTTCTGGGCCTATCCGTACGACGAACATTATAACCAATTAGAAATTGATTTGGATAGCCGTGTTTCAGAGATTATCACGATATCTGCGTCTGTCGACTTCACCAGAACCAGGTTCATCTTCGGTGAGAAACTGCGCACATTAAGATGGACTCATTTTGGACACGTTTCTGTTCAGGTCCAGGGTTTGGTGGGAAGAGTAGAACAACCATCATTCAACAGTCCTGTGTGTGAAATGTTAAAGCCAGGCGTTTCATTTCATTTAGTGACAGTGAAATATTATACAAAGCAAGAAAACTTTGGAGTTTAGCTAAAAACCTCTGAAGACCATAACCAAATCAGACAGTGGAGGCCACTGTAGCAGGTATAATTCATGCCCAGCATATTATTGATTATTATTACTGCTGTAGTCACCAAGGAGCACCGCTTGGTCCCAAACATTCAGCACAATAATAAGGCTACTAGAAAAAACATCAACTTCATGTTTAAAAAAGTCACCAAAAGCGTTTATGCTATAGTTTATTTGTACAGCCTCAACTATTTACCAGGCTCCACTCTGTTTGTCCATCTGTCTCTCTGACCCGTCTGTCTCTCTGACCCGTCTGTCTCTCTGACTCGTCTGTCTCTCTGACTCATCTGTCTCTCTGACCCGTCTGTCTCTCTGACTCGTCTGTCTCTGTCTGACCCGTCTGTCTCTGTCTGACCCGTCTGTCTCTCTGACCCGTCTGTCTCTCTGATCCGTCTATCTCTCTCTGACCAGTCTGTCTCTCTGACTCATCTGTCTCTCTGACTCATTGGTCTCTGTCTGACCCGTCTGTCTCTCTGACTCGTCTGTCTCTCTGACTCGTCTGTCTCTCTGACTCGTCTGTCTCTCTGACCCGTCTGTCTCTCTGACCCATCTGTCTCTCTGACTCATCTGTCTCTCTGACTCATCAGTCTCTGTCTGACCCGTCTGTCTCTCTGACCCGTCTGTCTCTCTGACTCATCTGTCTCTCTGACTCATCTGTCTCTGTATGACCCGTCTGTCTCTCTGACCCGTCTGTCTCTCTGACCCGTCTGTCTCTCTCTGACCCGTCTGTCTCTCTGACCCGTCTGTCTCTCTCTGACCCGTCTGTCTCTCTCTGACCCGTTTGTCTCTCTGACCCGTCTGTCTCTCTCTGACCCGTCTGTCTCTCTCTGACCCGTCTGTCTCTCTGACCCGTCTGTCTCTCTCTGACCAGTCTGTCTCTCTGACTCGTCTGTCTCTCTGACCCGTCTGTCTCTCTGACTCGTCTGTCTCTCTGACTCATCTGTCTCTGTCTGACCCGTCTGTCTCTCTGACCCGTCTGTCTCTCTGACTCATCTGTCTCTCTGACTCATCTGTCTCTCTGACCCGTCTGTCTCTCTGACCCGTCTGTCTCTCTCTGACACGTCTGTCTCTCTCTGACCCGTCTGTCTCTCTCTGACCCGTCTGTCTCTCTCTGACCCGTCTGTCTCTCTCTGACCCGTCTGTCTCTCTGACTCGTCTGTCTCTCTGACCCGTCTGTCTCTCTGACTCGTCTGTCTCTCTGACTCATCTGTCTCTGTCTGACCCGTCTGTCTCTCTGACCCGTCTGTCTCTCTGACTCATCTGTCTCTCTGACCCGTCTGTCTCTCTGACCCGTCTGTCTCTCTGACCCGTCTGTCTCTCTCTGACCCGTCTGTCTCTCTCTGACCCGTCTGTCTCTCTCTGACCCGTCTGTCTCTCTCTGACCCGTCTGTCTCTCTCTGACCCGTCTGTCTCTCTGACCCGTCTGTCTCTCTGACTCGTCTGTCTCTCTGACTCGTCTGTCTCTCTGACTCATCTGTCTCTGTCTGACCCGTCTGTCTCTCTGACCCGTCTGTCTCTCTGACTCATCTGTCTCTCTGACTCATCTGTCTCTCTGACTCATTGTGTCTCTGTCTGACCCGTCTGTCTCTCTGACCCGTCTGTCTCTCTGACCCGTCTGTCTCTCTCCCTCGTCGTCTCTGACCTCTCTGTCTCTCTGACCCGTCTGTCTCTCTGACCCGTCTGTCTCTCTGACCCGTCTGTCTCTCTGACTCGTCTGTCTCTGTCTGACCCGTCTGTCTCTCTGACCCGTCTGTCTCTCTGACTCATCTGTCTCTCTGACTCATCTGTCTCTCTGACCCGTCTGTCTCTCTGACCCGTCTGTCTCTCTGACCCGTCTGTCTCTCTCTGACCCGTCTGTCCTCTGACCCGTCTGTCTCTCTGACCCGTCTGTCTCTTGACCCGTCTGTCTCTTGACCCCTGGTTTCTTCTCTGTTCTGACGTCTGTCTCTCTGACCCCTCTCCCGTCTGTCTCTTGACCCGTCTGTCTCTCTGACCGTCTGTCTCTCTGACCCGTCCTCTCTCTGACCCGTCTGTCTCTCTCTGACCCGTCTGTCTCTCTCTGACCGTCTGTCTCTTCTGAACCCGTCTGTCTCTCTGACCGTCTGTCTCTCTGACCCGTCTGTCTCTCTGACCCGTCTGTCTCTCTACCATCTGTCTCTGTATGACCCGTCTGTCTCTCTGACCCGTCTGTCTCTCTGACTCGTCTGTCTCTGTATGACCCGTCTGTCTCTCTCTGACCCTTCTGTCTCTCTCTGACCCTTCTGTCTCTCTCTGACCCGTCTGTCTCTCTGACCCGTCTGTCTCTCTGACCCGTCTGTCTCTCTGATTCGTCTGTCTCTCTGACCCGTCTGTCTCTCTGACCCGTCTGTCTCTCTGACCCGTCTGTCTCTCTGACTCGTCTGTCTCTCTGACTCATCTGTCTCTGTCTGACCCGTCTGTCTCTCTGATCCGTCTGTCTCTCTCTGACCAGTCTGTCTCTCTGACTCATCTGTCTCTCTGACTCATCGGTCTCTCTGACTCATCGGTCTCTGTCTGACCCGTCTGTCTCTGTATGACCCGTCTGTCTCTCTG
This sequence comes from Apricaphanius iberus, assembly GCA_028564705.1. Lineage (NCBI taxonomy): Eukaryota > Metazoa > Chordata > Actinopteri > Cyprinodontiformes > Aphaniidae > Apricaphanius > Apricaphanius iberus. Next base: position 26,913 of record JAPXFQ010002430.1, read on the forward strand.
ACCCGTCTGTCTCTCTGACCCGTCTGTCTCTCTGACTCGTCTGTCTCTGTATGACCCGTCTGTCTCTCTCTGACCCTTCTGTTTCTCTCTGACCCGTCTGTCTCTCTGACCCGTCTGTCTCTCTGATTCGTCTGTCTCTCTGACCCGTCTGTCTCTCTGACCCGTCTCTCTGTCTGACTCGTCTGTCTCTCTCTGACCCGTCTGTCTCTCTCTGACCCGTCTGTCTCTCTCTGACCAGTCTGTCTCTCTGACTCGTCTGTCTCTCTGACTCGTCTGTCTCTCTGACTCATCTGTCTCTCTGACTCATCTGTCTCTGTATGATCCGTCTGTGTCTCTGACCCGTCTGTCTCTCTGACTCGTCTGTCTCTGTATGACCCGTCTGTCTCTCTGATCCGTCTGTCTCTCTCTGACCAGTCTGTCTCTCTGATCCGTCTGTCTCTCTCTGACCAGTCTGTCTCTCTGACTCATCTGTCTCTCTGACTCATCAGTCTCTGTCTGACCCGTCTGTCTCTCTGACCCGTCTGTCTCTCTGACTCGTCTGTCTCTCTGACTCATCTGTCTCTCTGACTCATCTGTCTCTGTATGACCCGTCTGTCTCTCTGACCCGTCTGTCTCTCTCTGACCCGTCTGTCTCCCTGACCCGTCTGTCTCTCTCTGACCCGTCTGTCTCTCTCTGACCCGTTTGTCTCTCTGACCCGTCTGTCTCTCTCTGACTCGTCTGTCTCTCTCTGACCCGTCTGTCTCTCTCTGACCCGTCTGTCTCTCTCTGACCCTTCTGTCTCTCTCTGACCCGTCTGTCTCTCTGACCCGTCTGTCTCTCTCTGACCAGTCTGTCTCTCTGACCCGTCTGTCTCTCTGACCCGTCTGTCTCTCTGACTCGTCTGTCTCTCTGACTCATCTGTCTCTGTCTGACCCGTCTGTCTCTCTGACCCGTCTGTCTCTCTGACTCATCTGTCTCTCTGACTCATCCGTCTCTGTATGACCCGTCTGTCTCTCTGACCCGTCTGTCTCTCTGACTCGTCTGCCTCCGTCTGTCTCTCTGACCCGTCTGTCTCTCTGACCCGTCTGTCTTTCTGACCCGTCTGTCTCTCTGACCCGTCTGTCTCTCTGACCCGTCTGTCTCTCTGACCCGTCTGTCTCTCTGACCCGTCTGTCTCTCTGACCCGTCTGTCTCTCTGACTCGTCTGTCTCTCTGACTCATCTGTCTCTCTCTGACCCGTCTGTCTCTCTGACCCGTCTGTCTCTCTGATCCGTCTGTCTCTCTCTGACCCGACTGTCTCTATGATCCGTCTGTTCTGACATCCGTCTGTCTCTGACCCGTCTGTCTCTGACCCGTCTGTCTCTATGACCCATCTGTCTCTCTGACTCATCTGTCTCTATGACCGTCTGTCTCTATGACCCGTCTGTCTGTATGACCCGTCTGTCTCTCTGACCCGTCTTGTTGACCCGTCTGTCTCTCTCTGACCCGTCTGTCTCTCTCTGACCCGTCTGTCTCTACTGACCCGTCTGTCTCTCTATGACCCGTCTGTCTTCTCTGACCGTCTGTCTCTCTGACCCGTCTGTCTCTCTGACCCGTCTGTCTCTCTGATCCGTCTGTATCTGTATGACCGTCTGTCTCTCTGACCCGTCTGTCCTCTGACCCGTCTGTCTCTATGACGTCTGTCTCTCTATGACCGTCTGTCTCTCTGACCCGTCTGTCTCTCTCTGACCCGTCTGTCTCTATGACCCGTCTGTCTCTCTGACCCGTCTGTCTCTGACCCGTCTGTCTCTATGACTCCGTCTCTGTCTGACCCGTCTGTCTTCTGACCCGTCTGTCTCTCTGACCGTTGTCTCTTATGACCCGTTGTCTCTCTGACCCGTCTGTCTCTCTGACCCATCTGTCTCTCTGACTCATCTGTCTCTCTATGACCCGTCTGTCTCTCTGACCCGTCTGTCTCTCTGACCCGTCTGTCTCTATGACCCGTCTGCTCTCTCTGACCCGTCTGTCTCTCTGACCCGTCTGTCTCTCTGACCCGTCTGTCTCTCTGACCCGTCTGTCTCTGACCCGTCTGTCTCTGACCCGTCTGTCTCTCTCTGACCCGTCTGTCTCTCTCTGACCCGTCTGTCTCTCTCTGACCCGTCTGTCTCTCTGACCCGTCTGTCTCTCTGACCCGTCTGTCTCTCTGACCCGTCTGTCTCTCTGACCCATCTGTCTCTCTGACCCGTCTGTCTCTCTGACCCGTCTGTCTCTCTGATCCGTCTGTCTCTCTCTGACCCGTCTGTCTCTGACCCGTCTGTCTCTCTGACCCGTCTGTCTCTGACCCGTCTGTCTCTCTGACCCGTCTGTCTCTCTGACCCGTCTGTCTCTCTGACCCGTCTGTCTCTTTGACCCGTCTGTCTCTGATCCGTCTGTCTCTGACCCGTCTGTCTCTTGATCATCTGTCTCTCTGACCCGTCTGTCTCTGTTTGACCCGTCTGTCTCTCTGACCCGTCTGTCTCTTGACCCGTCTGTCTCTTATGACCCGTCTGTCTCTCTCTGACCCTCTGTCTCTCTCTGACCCGTCTGTCTCTGACCCGTCTGTCTCTGACCCGTCTCTCTCTATGACCTGTCTGTCTCTCTGACCCGTTGTCTCTATGACCCATCTGTCTCTCTCTGACTCATCCGTCTCTCTATGACCCGTCTCTCTCTGACCCGTCTGTCTCTTGACCCGTCTGTCTCGTGACCGTCTGTCTCTCTGACCCGTCTGTCTCTCTGACCCGTCTGTCTTTCTGACCCGTCTGTCTCTCTGACTCGTCTGTCTCTCTGACCCGTCTGTCTCTCTGACCCATCTGTCTCTCTGACTCGTCTGTCTCTCTGACCCATCTGTCTGTCTGACCCGTCTGTCTCTCTGATGTCTGTCTCTCTCTGACCCGTCTGTCTCTCTGACTATCTGTCTCTCTCTGACTCATTTGTCTCTGTCTGACCCGTCTGTCTCTCTGACCCGTCTGTCTCTCTGACTCGTCTGTCTCTCTGACTCGTCTGTCTCTGTCTGACCCGTCTGTCTCTCTGACCCGTCTGTCTCTCTGATCCGTCTGTCTCTCTCTGACCAGTCTGTCTCTCTGACTCATCTGTCTCTCTGACTCATCGGTCTCTGTCTGACCCGTCTGTCTCTCTGACTCCTCTGTCTCTCTGACTCATCTGTCTCTCTGACTCATCTGTCTCTGTATGACCCGTCTGTCTCTCTGACCCGTCTGTCTCTCTGACTCGTCTGTCTCTGTATGACCCGTCTGTCTCTCTCTGACCCTTCTGTCTCTCTCTGACCCGTCTGTCTCTCTGACCCGTCTGTCTCTCTGATCCGTCTGTCTCTCTGACCCGTCTGTCTCTCTGACCCGTCTCTCTGTCTGACTCGTCTGTCTCTCTCTGACCCGTCTGTCTCTCTCTGACCCGTCTGTCTCTCTCTGACCAGTATGTCTCTCTGACCGTCTGTCTCTCTGACTCGTCTGTCTCTCTGACTCATCTGTCTCTCTGACTCATCTGTCTCTGTATGACCCGTCTGTCTCTCTGACCCGTCTGTCTCTCTGATTCGTCTGTCTCTCTGATTCGTCTGTCTCTCTGACCCGTCTGTCTCTCTGATCCGTCTGTCTCTCTCTGACCAGTCTGTCTCTCTGACTCATCTGTCTCTCTGACTCATCGGTCTCTGTCTGACCCGTCTGTCTCTCTGACCCGTCTGTCTCTCTGACTCGTCTGTCTCTCTGATTCGTCTGTCTCTGTCTGACCCGTCTGTCTCTCTGACTCATCTGTCTCTCTGACTCATCTGTCTCTGTATGACCCGTCTGTCTCTCTGACCCGTCTGTCTCTCTGATCCGTCTGTCTCTCTGACCCGTCTGTCTCTCTGACCCGTCTCTCTGTCTGACTCGTCTGTCTCTCTCTGACCCGTCTGTCTCTCTCTGACCCGTCTGTTCTCTCTGACCAGTATGTCTCTCTGACGTCTGTCTCTCTGACCCGTCTGTCCTCTGATCATCTGTCTCTCTGACTCATCTGTCTCTGTATGACCCGTCTGTCTCTCTGACCCGTCTGTCTCTCTGACTCGTCTGTCTCTGTATGACCCGTCTGTCTCTCTCTGACCCTTCTGTCTCTCTCTGACCCTTCTGTCTCTCTCTGACCCGTCTGTCTCTCTGACCCGTCTGTCTCTCTGATTCGTCTGTCTCTCCGACCCGTCTGTCTCTCTGACCCGTCTCTCTGTGTGACTCGTCTGTCTCTCTCTGACCCGTCTGTCTCTCTCTGACCCATCTGTCTCTCTCTGACCCGTATGTCTCTCTGACCGTCTGTCTCTCTCTGAACCATCTGTCTCTCTCTGACCCGTCTGTCTCTCTCTGACCCTTCTGTCTCTCTCTGACCCGTCTGTCTCTCTGACCCGTCTGTCTCTCTGACCCGTCTGTCTCTCTGACTCATCTGTCTCTGTATGACCCGTCTGTCTCTCTGACTCGTCTGTCTCTCTCTGACTCGTCTGTCTCTCTGACCCGTCTGTCTCTCTCTGACTCATCTGTCTCTCTGACTCATCCGTCTCTGTATGACCCGTCTGTCTCTCTGACCCGTCTGTCTCTCTCTGACCAGTCTGTCTCTGTCCTCCAGACATGTCTGACGACCTGTCTGCCCAGAGGGACCGAATCCAGAGACAGGTGGAGGAGCTGGAACGCAGTCTGGCCGTGACTCAAAACGAGCTGGACCTGCTGAGCAGTGAGACAGGTACCTGTTTGGGTTGTTGGGTTCTGGTTACCAGGTGTGGACCGGTTCTGACTTTGTGCGTCTGTCCTCAGATGATGGATCAGGAAGTGAGGACGAGGTGGGACAGGTAGGACAGGTGGGACAGAGGACCGTCCTCGTAAATCTGTAAATGTCTGAGTCTCCACAGAAGCCCAGAACAGGTATGTGTGTGTGTGTGTGTGTGTGTTCAGGGCCCAGCGGTCCTGTTGGCTCAGAAGGAGAAAATCCAGACAGAGATCCAGAACCTGGAGGTCCTACTGGGTTCCCACAGTCCCATCACCGTGTCCAGTGAGGACAGCAGCGACTCCAGTGAAGAGGTCGGTACAGGTCAGGGGTCAAGGGTCAGGGGTAGGGTTCCTGTGTGTCCCCTGAGCGTCCCTCTCTGTGTCCCCAGAGTGAGCTGGGCCTGTCCCACTCCGTGGACTCCTGTCTCCAGCTGAACCTGGTCTACCAGCAGGTGGTTCAGGAGACGCTGGTCCACCTGGAGACGCTGCTGACCCACAACCAGAGACAGCAGGTGAGGACACACGGTACCGGACACGTGACCCGGTTCTGGTCCACACATGTAGTTCCACTGTTACGACTAAACGTCGCCAGGTTCCGACCCGCTTTAACCCGACCCATAGGATCCCACAGAACCATCCAGTAAATGTAGTGTGACGTTTCCGCCTGCAGAGGGAGCTCACGGGTCAGAGCAACGGACCAATCAGAGAGACCCCCAAAGAAGGTCCCACCTCGTCCAATCAGCATCCGTCTAAGATGTTCCTGGGAAGCTTCCTGAAGCCGTACTTCAAGGACCGGCTGACGGGCCTGGTACCGCACACACACACACACTAACACACACACACACACACACACACACCAACACACACACTATCACACACTAACACACACACACACTATCACACACTAACACACACACTAACACACACACACATACACACACACTAACACGCACACACTAACACACACACACTAACACACACACACACACACCAACACACACACTATCACACACTAACACACACACACACTATCACACACTAACACACACACTAACACACACACACATACACACACACTAACACGCACACACTAACACACACACACTAACACACACACACACACACCAACACACACACTATCACACACTAACACACACACACACTATCACACACTAACACACACACTAACACACACACACATACACACACACTAACACGCACACACTAACACACACACACTAACACACACACACACACACCAACACACACACTATCACACACTAACACACACACACACTATCACACACTAACACACACACTAACACACACACACATACACACACACTAACACGCACACACTAACACACACACACTAACACACACACACACACACCAACACACACACTATCACACACTAACACACACACACACTAACACACTAACACACACACTAACACACACACACTAACACACACACACTAACACACACACTAACACACACACACACTAACACACACACACAGAGCAGCTGACCAATGAGACGCTCTGTGTGTTTCTTCCCAGGGTCCTCCATCCAATCAGGAGGCTAAGCTGAAGGCCCAGAGGATGATGGGATGTCCAAGCGACAAGAAGCTGAGAGTGAAGAGATGTAGGAGGACAAGCTGGTTCTGGATGTGGTTCTGTTTGGACCGGGCCTGGTTCTGTTCTGATCCCGTCTCTGTGTACAGGGGAGAGCTGGCAGAAGACTCTGCTGATCCACTCAGTGACCAGAGACCGCCTGAAGAGACTCATGCAGCCCAAACTGTCCAGGTACCAGAACCGCTCTCATGGGGGGGGGTTCATGATTTTTTTTTAAATGATGACAAATAAAACTTAAATTACAAATAAAAGAAAAAAAACATTAAATAAATTAATTCATCTCAATTAGGGATAACCAGTGCACTGAAAGTTCTCAATGAAACTATATATATATATATTATTTTTCAAATAACCTCATTGAAAAAATACATCAAAATCATAAAGTATTTAAATGTATTCTATCAAATTTTAATGTTGTCTACTAATACAGAAATCAAGCATGAAATTTAGTTAAAAAATATAATATTAAGCAAATAAAATCTAAAATATTTTAAAATAAGAGACTAATATGCAACTGCAAATATAGTGCAAGAAATATTGTGCAATTGGTATCCTGATGGTTCCGTTGGTATCCTGATGGTTCCGTTGGTCTCCTGATGGTTCCGTTGGTCTCCTGATGGTTCCGTTGGTCTCCTGATGGTTCTGTTTGTCTCCTGATGGTTCCGTTGGTCTCCTGATGGTTCCGTTGGTATCCTGATGGTTCCGTTGGTATCCTGATGGTTCCGTTGGTCTCCTGATGGTTCCGTTGGTATCCTGATGGTTCCGTTGGTCTCCTGACGGTTCTGCTGGTATCCTGACGGTTCTGTTGGTATCCTGACGGTTCCGTTGGTATCCTGACGGTTCCGTTGGTATCCTGACGGTTCCGTTGGTCTCCTGACGGTTCCGTTGGTATCCTGACGGTTCCGTTGGTCTCCTGATGGTTCTGTTGGTCTCCTGATGGTTCTGTTGGTCTCCTGATGGTTCCGTTGGTATCCTGATGGTTCCGTTGGTATCCTGATGGTTCTGTTGGTCTCCTGATGGTTCTGTTGGTCTCCTGATGGTTCCGTTGGTCTCCTGATGGTTCCGTTGGGTTCCGTTGGTATCCTGATGGTTCCGTTGGTCTCCTGATGGTTCCGTTGGTATCCTGATGGTTCCGTTGGTCTCCTGACGGTTCTGCTGGTATCCTGACGGTTCTGCTGGTATCCTGACGGTTCCGTTGGTATCCTGACGGTTCCGTTGGTATCCTGACGGTTCCGTTGGTCTCCTGATGGTTCCGTTGGTATCCTGACGGTTCCGTTGGTCTCCTGATGGTTCCGTTGGTCTCCTGATGGTTCCGTTGGTCTCCTGATGGTTCCGTTGGTCTCCTGATGGTTCCGTTGGTATCCTGATGGTTCCGTTGGTCTCCTGATGGTTCTGTTTGTCTCCTGATGGTTCCTTTGGTCTCCTGATGGTTCCGTTGGTATCTTGATGGTTCTGTTTGTCTCCTGATTGTTCCGTTGGTCTCCTGATGGTTCCGTTGGTATCCTGATGGTTCCGTTGGTCTCCTGATGGTTCTGTTGGTATCCTGATGGTTCCGTTGGTCTCCTCATGGTTCTGTTTGTCTCCTGATGGTTCTGTTGGTCTCCTGATGGTTCCTCCTGATGGTTCCGTTGCGTTGGTATCCTGATGGTTCCGTTGGTATCCTGATGGTTCCGTTGGTCTCCTGATGGTTCCGTTGGTCTCCTGATGGTTCCGTTGGTCTCCTGATGGTTCCGTTGGTATCCTGATGGTTCCGTTGGTATCCTGATGGTTCCGTTGGTCTCCTGATGGTTCTGTTTGTCTCCTGATGGTTCCGTTGGTCTCCTGATAGTTCCGTTGGTCTCCTGATGGTTCCGTTGGTATCCTGATGGTTCCGTTGGTCTCCTGATGGTTCTGTTTGTCTCCTGATGGTTCCGTTGGTATCTTGATGGTTCTGTTTGTCTCCTGATGGTTCCGTTGGTATCCTGATGGTTCCGTTGGTATCTTGATGGTTCTGTTTGTCTCCTGATGGTTCCGTTGGTCTCCTGATGGTTCCGTTGGTATCCTGATGGTTCCGTTGGTCTCCTGATGGTTCTGTTGGTATCCTGATGGTTCCGTTGGTATCCTGATGGTTCCGTTGGTATCCTGATGGTTCCGTTGGTCTCCTGATGGTTCCGTTGGTCTCCTGATGGTTCCGTTGGTCTCCTGATGGTTCCGTTGGTCTCCTGATGGTTCCGTTGGTATCCTGATGGTTCCGTTGGTCTCCTGATGGTTCTGTTTGTCTCCTGATGGTTCCGTTGGTCTCCTGATGGTTCCGTTGGTATCTTGATGGTTCTGTTTGTCTCCTGATGGTTCCGTTGGTCTCCTGATGGTTCCGTTGGTATCCTGATGGTTCCGTTGGTCTCCTGATGGTTCTGTTGGTATCCTGATGGTTCCGTTGGTCTCCTGAGTTCCGTTGGTATCCTGATGGTTCCGTGTCTCCTGATGGTTTGTTGGTACCTGATGGTTCCGTGGTCTCCTCATGGTTTGTTTGTCTCCTGATGGTTCTGTTGGTCTCCTGATGGTTCCTTGGTCTCCTGATGTTCCGTTGGTATCCTGATGGTTCTGTTGGTATCCTGATGGTTCCGTTGGTATCCTGACGGTTCTGTTGGTCTCCTGATGGTTCTGTTGGTCTCCTGATGGTTCCGTTGGTCTCCTGATGGTTCCGTTGGTATCCTGATGGTTCCGTTGGTCTCCTGATGGTTCTGTTGGTCTCCTGATGGTTCCGTTGGTATCCTGATGGTTCCGTTGGTCTCCTCATGGTTCTGTTTGTCTCCTGATGGTTCCGTTGGTCTCCTGATGGTTCCGTTGGTATCCTGATGGTTCCGTTGGTCTCCTGATGGTTCTGTTGGTCTCCTGATGGTTCCGTTGGTCTCCTGATGGTTCCGTTGGTATCCTGATGGTTCCGTTGGTATCCTGATGGTTCTGTTGGTCTCCTGATGGTTCCGTTGGTATCCTGATGGTTCCGTTGGTCTCCTCATGGTTCTGTTTGTCTCCTGATGGTTCCGTTGGTCTCCTGATGGTTCCGTTGGTATCCTGATGGTTCCGTTGGTCTCCTGATGGTTCTGTTGGTCTCCTGATGGTTCTGTTGGTCTCCTGATGGTTCCGTTGGTATCCTGATGGTTCCGTTGGTATCCTGATGGTTCTGTTGGTATCCTGATGGTTCCGTTGGTCTCCTCATGGTTCTGTTTGTCTCCTGATGGTTCTGTTGGTCTCCTGATGGTTCCGTTGGTCTCCTGATGGTTCCGTTGGTATCCTGATGGTTCTGTTGGTATCCTGATGGTTCCGTTGGTATCCTGACGGTTCTGTTGGTCTCCTGATGGTTCTGTTGGTCTCCTGATGGTTCCGTTGGTCTCCTGATGGTTCCGTTGGTATCCTGATGGTTCCGTTGGTCTCCTGATGGTTCCGTTGGTCTCCTGATGGTTCTGTTGGTCTCTGTGTCCCCCAGGCTGGACTTCCTGACCAAGAAGCTGTCTTCGGCTCAGGAAGCAGACAGACAGCAGCTGACCGAGCTGATGAACATCTTAGAGAAGGAGATCGAGCTGCTGAGGTGAGATGAGGTCCTGGAGACGAGGACAGCCATGGAGGACATCATAGGGTAACATCTGTGTGGACGTGTGCTCTGATTGGTCAGGAACAAGAGAGAGGAGGAGCTGATTGGTGATCGATATGAAGAACACGACTGGCAGAAGATCTCCAACATCGACGTCAGTAAATAAACCATCCGACACATCGATCAATCGATCAGCTGATCGCTCAGCTCTGCTCCTCTTCCTCAGTTTGAAGGTACGAAGGACGCTGAGAACATCCGCCTGTTCTGGCAGAACTTCCTCCACCCGTCCATCAACAAGAACCCCTGGAGCAGCGAGGAGGTCCAGAAGCTCAACGAGGTCTGCAGCAAACACCAGGAGAGGCACTGGGAGAGGATCGCCCAGGAGCTGGGGGTGAGGAAGGGGGAGGAGCTATTGGAGGGGCGTGGCTAGAGGGAGGGGGAGGAGCTATGTTTTAAAGCTAGTATTTGTTATACTTATTGTATTTATTATATTTAATGTATTTATTGTTTTTAATATATTTATTGTATTTATTATATAGAATATATTTAATGTATTTATTATATTTATTATATTTAATGTATTTATTATATTTATTATATTTAATGTATTTATTATATTTAATGTATTTATTGTACTTAATATATTTATTGTATTTATTATATTTAATGTATTTATTGTATTTATTATATTTAATGTATTTATTATATTTAATGTATTGTACTTAATGTATTTATTGTATTTATTATATTTAAGGTATTTATTATATTTAATGTATTATATTTCTCGTATTTATTGCTCAGTGGGAGGTCATGTTATGACCTCGTGTATTCCTTCATTGTTCCATGAATAGAAACAGGATGTTTCCGGGTATCTCCCCTCTGGATGACGGCGCCCTGAGCGTTTGGTTGTCAGTCTTTGTCCCTCTGACTGTTCTGTCTCCGCTCCGTGTCCCACAGACGGGGAGGACGGCCTTCATGTGTCTCCAGACGTTCCAGCGTTTTGTCTCCGACTCTCTCAAACGCAGCAGCTGGACTCCAGAAGAAGATGATCAGCTCAGAGAACTTGTTCAGAAGATGAGGATCGGGAACTTCATCCCTTACACACAGAGTAATGACATCACTGTGACATCACTGTGACATCAGTCCCCTCTCTCTGATGAGCTCTCTTCCCTGCTTCTAGTCAGTTACTTCATGGAGGGTCGGGATCAAGCTCAGCTCATCTACAGGTGGAACCAGGTTCTGGACCCCAGCCTGAAGAAAGGCCCGTGGACCAAAGAGGAGGACCAGGTATGGTTCTGTCCTAGAGACGCTGGTCCCGGAGACTCTTTAGACTCTGGTCTCTTTACCTGTCTCCTTCTTGGTCTCCTGCTTTGTCCACCTCTCTGTCTCTCAGCTCTTGCTGCAGGCTGTGGGTCGACACGGGGAGTGTTGGTGGAAGGTCCGCTTGGAAGTTCCTGGACGCACCGATGGAGCCTGCAGAGACAGGTGAGGCTCAGCAGAAGGACAGAGTGTCTGGTGTTAGTGCCTTAGTCAACATCTGTCCATCTGTTTGTCCTTCACCTCACCATCTGTCTTTCCACAGGTATCTAGACTGTCTGAAGAAGAGCGTAAAGAAAGGAGCATTTGACACGCATGAGGTGGAGCTGCTGAAGAAGCTGGTGGAGAAACATGGAGTTGGTGAGGTTCTGATGATGATGATGTTGATGCAACATCAGCTGACAGGTTCTGAACTGAGCATTGATGTTTTTTAGGTCGATGGGCAAAGATTGCTGCAGAAATCCCTCATCGCTTTGATGCTCAGTGTATGAGAGAGTGGAGGAAACTGGTCCGATGTCAAGATAAGGTACCGTCAGGGATATCTGCTGGATGTGATATCGCTAGGAATCACAAGTTGGTTAGGAATCTCTAGGGATCACCAGTTGGTCCATTAGGGATCATCAGTTGGTTAGGAACCATTAGGGATCACCAGTTGGTTAGGAACCACTAGCAAAAACCATTTGGTCCATTATGGATCACCAGTTGGTTAGGAACCATTAGGCATCACCAGTTGGTCCATTAGGGATCAACAGTTGGTTAGGAACCATTAGGGATCACCAGTTGGTCAGGAACCATTAGGAATCACCAGTTGGTTTGGAACCACTAGGGATCACCATTTGGTCCATTAGGGATCATCAGTTGGCCAGGAACCATTAGGGATCAACAGTTGGTTAGAACCGTTAAGGATCACCAGTTGGTTAGGAACCATTAAGGATCACCAGTTGGTCAGGAACCATTAGGGATCACCAGTTGGTCAGGAACCACTAAGGATCACCAGTTGGTCAGGAACCATTAGGGATCACCAGTTGGTTAGGAACCATTAGGAATCACCAGTTGGTTAGGAACCACTAGCAAAAACCATTTGGTCCATTATGGATCACCAGTTGGTTAGGAACCATTAGGCATCACCAGTTGGTCCATTAGGGATCAACACTTGGTTAGGAACCATTAGGGATAACCAGTTGGTCAGGAACCATTAGGGATCACTAGTTGGTTAGGAACCATTAGGGATCACCAGTTGGTTAGGAACCATTAGGGATCACCAGTTGGTCAGGAACCATTAGGGATCACCAGTTGGTTAGGAACCATTAGGAATCACCAGTTGGTTAGGAACCACTAGGGATCACCAGTTGGTCAGGAACCATTAGGGATCACTAGTTGGTTAGGAACCATTAGGGATCAACACTTGGTTAGGAACCATTAGGAATCACCAGTTGGTTAGGAACCATTAGGGATCACCAGTTGGTCAGGAACCATTAGGGATCACTAGTTGGTTAGGAACCATTAGGGATCACCAGTTGGTGAGGAACCATTAGGGATCACCAGTTGGTTAGGAACCATTAGGGATCACCAGTTGGTCAGGAACCATTAGGGATCACCAGTTGGTTAGGAACCATTAGGAATCACCAGTTGGTTAGGAACCACTAGCAAAAACCATTTGGTCCATTATGGATCACCAGTTGGTTAGGAACCATTAGGCATCACCAGTTGGTCCATTAGGGATCAACGGTTGGTTAGGAACCATTAGGGATCACCAGTTGGTCAGGAACCATTAGGAATCACCAGTTGGTTTGGAACCACTAGGGATCACCATTTGGTCCATTAGGGATCATCAGTTGGCCAGGAACCATTAGGGATCAACAGTTGGTTAGAACCGTTAAGGATCACCAGTTGGTTAGGAACCATTAAGGATCACCAGTTGGTCAGGAACCATTAGGGATCACCAGTTGATCAGGAACCACTAAGGATCACCAGTTGGTCAGGAACCATTAGGGATCACCAGTTGGTTAGGAACCATTAGGAATCACCAGTTGGTTAGGAACCACTAGCAAAAACCATTTGGTCCATTATGGATCACCAGTTGGTTAGGAACCATTAGGCATCACCAGTTGGTCCATTAGGGATCAACACTTGGTTAGGACCATTAGGATAACCAGTTGGTCAGGAACCATTAGGGATCACTAGTTGGTTAGGAACCATTAGGGATCACCAGTTGTTAGGAACCATTAGGGATCACCAATTTGGTTAGGAACCATTAGGGATCACCAGTTGGTCAGGAACCATTAGGGATCACCAGTTGGTTAGGAACCATTAGGAATCACCAGTTGGTAGGAACCACTAAGCAAAAACCATTTGGTCCATTAGGGATCACCAGTTGGTCAGGAACCATTAGGCATCACCAGTTGGTCTGAACCACTAGGGATCACCAGTTGGTTAGGAACCACTAGGAATCACCAGTTGGTCAGGAACCACTATCGATCACAAGTTGGTTAGAAACTATTAGGGATCACCAGTTGGTCAGGAACCATTAAGGATCACCAGTTGGTCAGGAACCATTAGGGATTACCAGTTGGTTAGGAACCATTAAGGATCACCAGTTGGTCAGGAACCATTAGGGATCACCAGTTGGTCAGGAACCATTAGGCATCACCAGTTGGTCTGGAACCACTAGGGATCACCAGTTGGTTAGGAACCACTAGGAATCACCAGTTGGTCAGGAACCAATATCGATCACAAGTTGGTTAGAAACTATTAGGGATCACCAGTTGGTCAGGAACCATTAAGGATCACCAGTTGGTCAGGAACCATTAGGGATTACCAGTTGGTTAGGAACCATTAAGGATCACCAGTTGGTCAGGAACCATTAGGGATCACCAGTTGGTCAGGAACCATTAGGCATCACCAGTTGGTCTGGAACCACTAGGGATCACCAGTTGGTTAGGAACCACTAGGAATCACCAGTTGGTCAGGAACCAATATCGATCACAAGTTGGTTAGAAACTATTAGGGATCACCAGTTGGTCAGGAACCATTAAGGATCACCAGTTGGTCAGGAACCATTAGGGATTACCAGTTGGTCAGGAACCACTAGGGATCACCAGTTGGTTAGTAACCACTAAGGATCATCAATTAGTCAGGAATCACTAGCAATCACCAGCTGGTCAGGAACCATTAGGCATCAACAGTTGGTCAGGAACCATTAGGCATCGGCAGTTTGTTAGGAAACATTAGGGAGCACCAGTTGGTCAGGAACCACTAGGAATCACCAGTTGATTAGGAACCACTAGGAATCACCAGTTGGTCAGGAACCATTAAGGATCACCAGTTGGTCAGGAACCACTAGGGATCAAAAATTAGTCACGAATCACTAGCAATCACCAGTTGGTTAGGAACTATTAGGGATCACCAGTTGGTCAGGAACCATTAGGGATTACCAGTTGGTCAGGAACCACTTGGGATCGCCAGTTGGTTAGTAACCACTAAGGATCACCAATTAGTCAGGAATCACTAGCAATCACCAGCCGCTCTGGAACCACTAGTAATCACCAGTTGGTTAGGAACCACTAGGGATTACCAGTTCGTCAGGAACGATTAGGCATCAACAGTTGGTCAGGAACCATTAGGCATCACCAGTTTGTTAGGAAACATTAGGGAGCACCAGTTGGTCAGGAACCACTAGGAATCACCAGTTGATTAGGAACCACTAGGAATCACCAGTTGGTCAGGAACCATTAAGGATCACCAGTTGGTCAGGAACCACTAGGGATCAAAAATTAGTCACGAATCACTAGCAATCACCAGTTGGTTAGGAACTATTAGGGATCACCAGTTGGTCAGGAACCATTAGGGATTACCAGTTGGTCAGGAACCACTTGGGATCGCCAGTTGGTTAGTAACCACTAAGGATCACCAATTAGTCATGAATCACTAGCAATCACCAGCCACTCTGGAACCACTAGTAATCACCAGTTGGTTAGGATCCACTAGGGATTACCAGTTCGTCAGGAACGATTAGGCATCAACAGTTGGTCAGGAACCATTAGGCATCACCAGTTTGTTAGGAAACATTAGGGATCACCAGTTGGTCAGGAACCATTAGGGATCATCAGTTGGGACAGGAACCACTAGGGATCACCAGTTGGTCAGGAACCATTAGGGATCATCAGTTGGGACAGGAACCACTAGGGATCACCAGTTGGTCAGGAACCATTAGGCATCACCAGTTGGTCAGGAACCACTAGGGATCACCAGTTCGTCAGGAACCATTAGGCATCAACAGTTGGTCAGGAACCATTAGGGATCACCAGTTGGTCAGGAACCACTAGGAATCACCAGTTGGTTAGGAACCACTAGGAATCACCAGTTGGTCAGGAACCACTAGCAATCACAAGTTGGTTCGAAACTATTAGGGCTCACCAATTAGTCAGGAATCACTAGCAATCACCAGTTGGTCAGGGAACCATTAGGGATCACCAGTTGGTCAGGAACCACTAGGAATCACCAGTTGGTTAGGAACCACTAGGGATCACCAGTTGGTTAGGAACCACTAGGGATCACCAGTTGGTTAGGAACCACTAGGCATCAACAGTTGGTCAGGAACCATTAGGCATCACCAGTTTGTTAGGAAAGATTAGGGATCACCAGTTGGTCAGGAACCACTAGGAATCACCAGTTGGTTAGGAACCACTAGCAATCACAAGTTGGTTAGAAACTATTAGGGATCACCAATCAGCCAGGAATCACTAACAATCACCAGTTGGTCAGGGAACCATTAGGGATCACCAGTTGGTCAGGAACCCTTAGGGATCACCAGTTGGTTAGGTACCACTACGGATCACCAATTAGTCAGGAATCACTAGCAATCACCAGTTGGTTAGGAACTATTAGGGATTACCAGTTCATCAGGAACGATTAGGCATCAACAGTTGGTCAGGAACCATTAGGCATCACCAGTTTGTTAGGAAACATTAGGGATCACCAGTTAGTCAGGAGCCATTAGGGATCATCAGTTGGGACAGGAACCACTAGGGATCACCAGTTGGTCAGGAACCATTAGGGATCATCAGTTGGGACAGGAACCACTAGGGATCACCAGTTGCTCAGGAACCATTAGGCATCACCAGTTGGTCAGGAACCATTAGGCATCACCAGTTCGTTAGGAAACATTAGGGATCACCAGTTGGTCAGGAACCACTAGGAATCACCAGTTGGTCAGGAACCACTAGCAATCACAAGTTGGTTAGAAACTATTAGGGATCATTAATTAGCCAGGAATATCTAGCAATCACCAGTTGGTCAGGGAACCATTAGGGTCACCAGTTGGTTAGGTACCACCACGGATCACCAGTTGGGACAAGAACCACTAAGGATCACCAGTTGGTAAGGAAGCATTAAGGATCACCAGTTGGTAAGGAAACATTAGGGATCACCAGTTGGTCAGGAACCACTAGGGATCACCAGTTGGTCAGGAACCATTAGGTATCACCAGTTGGTCAGGAACCACTAGGGATCACCAGTTGATTAGGAACCACTAGTAATCACCAGTTGGTCAGGAACCACTAGGTATCACCAGTTGGTCAGGAACCATTAGGGATAACCAGTTGGTCAGGAATCATTAAGGATCACCAGTTTGTCAGGAATCATTAAGGATCACCAGTTGGTCAGGAACCATTAGGCATCACCAGTTGGTCAGGGACCATTAGGCATCGTCAGTTGGTCAGGAACCTCTAGGGATCACCAGTTGGTCAGGAACCACTAGGGATCACCAGTTGGTCAGGAGCCATTAGGGATCATCAGTTGGGACAGGAACCACTAGGGATCACCAGTTGGTCAGGAACCATTAGGGATCATCAGTTGGGACAGGAACCACTAGGGATCACCAGTTGGGACAGGAACCACTAGGGATCACCAGTTGGTCAGGAACCATTAGGCATCACCACTTGGTCAGGAACCATTAGGCATCACCAGTTCGTTAGGAAACATTAGGGATCACCAGTTGGTCAGGAACCACTAGGAATCACCAGTTGGTCAGGAACCACTAGCAATCACAAGTTGGTTAGAAACTATTAGGGATCATTAATTAGCCAGGAATCACTAGCAATCACCAGTTGGTCAGGGAACCCTTAGGGATCACCAGTTGGTTAGGTACCACTACGGATCACCAATTAGTCAGGAATCGCTAGCAATCACCAGTTGGTTAGGAACTATTAGGGATCACCAGTTGGTCAGGAACCATTAGGGATCACCAGTTGGGACAAGAACCACTAAGGATCACCAGTTGGTAAGGAAGCATTAAGGATCACCAGTTGGTCAGGAACCATTAGGTATCACCAGTTGGTCAGGAACCACTAGGGATCACCAGTTGATTAGGAACTACTAGTAATCACCAGTTGGTCAGGAACCACTAGGTATCACCAGTTGGTCAGGAACCATTAGGCATCACCAGTTGGTCAGGAACCACTAGGGATCACCAGATGGTCAGGAACCATTAGGCATCACCAGTTGGTCAGGAACCATTAGGCATCACCAGTTGGTCAGGAACCATTAGGCATCACCAGTTGGTCAGGAACCACTAGGGATCACCAGATGGTCAGGAACCATTAGGCATCAACAGTTGGTCAGGAACCACTAGGCATCACCATTTGGTCACGAACCATTAGGGATCACCAGTTGATCTAGTATCACTATAGGAATATAGTGATTCCTGTCCACTAGGGATCTCTAGTCTGTCAGGAACCATTAGGCATCACAGGTTGGTCAGGAACCATTAGGCATCACCAGTTGGTCAGGAACCATTAGGCATCACCAGTTGGTCAGGAACCACTAGGGATCACCAGATGGTCAGGAACCATTAGGCATCAACAGTTGGTCAGGAACCACTAGGCATCACCATTTGGTCACGAACCATTAGGGATCACCAGTTGATCTAGTATCACTATAGGAATATAGTGATTCCTGTCCACTAGGGATCTCTAGTCTGTCAGGAACCATTAGGCATCACAGGTTGGTCAGGAACCATTAGGCATCACCAGTTGGTCAGGAACCACTAGGGATCACCAGTTTGTTAGGAAACATTAGGGATCACCAGTTGTTGAGGAACCACTAGGGATCACCAGTTGTTCAGGAACCACTAGGGATCACCAGTTGGTCAGGAACCATTATGCATCGCCAGTTGGTCAGGAACCTCTAGGGATCACCAGTTTGTCAGGAATCATTAAGGATCACCAGTTCGTCAGGAACCATTAGGCATTGCCAGTTGGTCAAGAACCACTAGGGATCACCAGTTGGTTAGGAACCACTAAGGATTACCAGTTGGTCAGGAACCATTTGGGATCACCAGTTGGTCAGGAACCACCAGGACCACCGTTTGGTCCTGTACCTGTTCTGACAGAACTTCCACCTTCTGCTGCTGAAGCTCTCTATTTATTTGACAGGACAGGAAAAGAGGAGTCAAGAAGACTGACAAGACAGGCGAAGGAGGAGCAGGAAGAAGGAAGACAAGTAGTCGAGCAGCTACAGTGAACATCAGGAGACGAATCCTGAATATCATAAAAGAGGAGGAGGAGGAAGAGGAGGAGGAGTCTACTGAGGAGGAACAGGAGGAAGAAGTTTTGCAGTACATGGACAGTGATGAAGACTGTAAGAAGAAGGTGGACAGGGGTGTTGAGAAGGAGAAGGCAGAGGAGAAGGAGGAGGAGTACGTCTTCCCCCCGATGGAGGAGTGGATTCCAGCTGAGGTGAAACAGACCTCCACCACCCTGAACTTTACGGTGG
Organism: Apricaphanius iberus; assembly: GCA_028564705.1. Classification (NCBI taxonomy): domain Eukaryota; kingdom Metazoa; phylum Chordata; class Actinopteri; order Cyprinodontiformes; family Aphaniidae; genus Apricaphanius; species Apricaphanius iberus. Next base: position 45,937 of record JAPXFQ010002430.1, read on the forward strand.
TGGAGCTCCCTCCCTCCTCTGACACTCCAGGTAGGGCCGTGGTCCGCTCCACCGTCCTGGGAAAGTCTGTGCCCTCCGTCATCATCGGACCTCCTCCCAGAGAGCTGCCCTGGGAGAAACGTCACGCCTCCTCCGCCATGCTGATGGCGTCCCGTGAAGCGCTGCGCCGCCACCTGAGTGCCATGAAGCAGCGAGTCAGCGCCTCCCCATGCAAGGGGAGGCGGCTGAGCTTCCAGCCCCGGGATCTGGACTACGAACTGCAGGACGCAATCACGCCGTGGATTGGGAACCTGCTGATCCCTAAAACGGCAAGAAGGACGGCCTGCGATGAGCTGAGGGAGCGAGGGGAGAGGAGCGGGGTTCGCACCTCCTCCATCTTCCTACTGCTCCTCCAGGTCATGAACGTGGACACGCTGGGATGCCGAGAAATGATCGAGCAGAGGAAGAACCAGGTGGAACCCCATGCCCCACCGACTACCAACACAAGGACAGGTCCGGACCGTCCCTCAGAACCCCCGAAGAAAGGGACAAAGCAGAGGAGAAAGCAGGAGGAGCTAGACCATCAACGCAGAACGATGCTGGAGCAGCTACAGGAGGCTCTGCAGGAGAAGCACCAGAAGAAGACTCAGGGTCAGCAGCTGGTCCTCCAGGGTCCTCCTCAGCGCCAGCAGCTCCTTTTCCAGGGTCCTCCTCAGCGCCAGCAGCTGGTCCTCCAGGGTCCTCCTCAGCGCCAGCAGCTCCTTCTCCAGGGTCCTCCTCAGCGCCAGCAGCTCCTTCTCCAGGGTTCTCCTCAGCGCCAGCAGCTGGTCCTCCAGGGTTCTCCTACAGGAGTCCCCCAAGGTTTTCCTCGGGGTCTCCTCCTTCCTGCTGCTACCTTCTTCGTTGCTCCTGTCAGATCTTCTGCTGCATTGGCGAACCCCCAACCAGTCTCCATCCCCTCCTCGGCGGTCAGCTCCAGTGTAACCAGTACCCTCGCTCCTGCAGCGCCCCCTGCTGCTCCCCCGGCTCCCCCCGCCGAAGGTGAAGCAGAGCTGAGGGATGTGGGTGGGGCTAATGCAGGTGTGAAGCGGACAGGTGACTTTGAGGAAGGAGCGGTTCTTGACTCTGAGGTAAAGTTCTGCTGACAGAATGATTCTGGTGGTTTGTTTGCCAGGTGATTCCACCTGTGTTTCTGGACCAATCAGGAGTCAGCTGCTGCGGAGGTCTTCCTTCCACCTTCCTGATGTTTTAATTGGTTGTTCTTTCAGCCTGAAACCAGGACCAGTCACGCTGGGGGCGGGGCTCCTAACAGTGCTGGACTTAGCTCCTCCTCCTCCTGCACTGAACAGGCTCCGCCCACCTCCAAAGAAACCCCTGTCGGTCAAAGTGGGGGCAGAAAAAGGAGGCGGGTGGAGGAGGACGGTGTGGGGAGCGGCGAGATCCAGGAGAGGAAGAGGCATCGGAAGCCGACCCTGAAGATCAGGGAGTCCATGGAGGTCCAGGTGAGGGCGGAACTTCAGGCTGATGTAGTCGATGACCTCTGAGGAACCAGTTCTGGTCTGCCTCTGATTGGTTTGGACTTTAGTCTGATGCGCTTCTGGTTTTGTTCCCAGGCTAAAGAGAAGAAGAGAAGCTCCGCCTCCTCAAAGGGAAGCGCCATAGCTCAGGCTCCACCCACGGTTCAGACCCCAGGTTTTCATCATTCCATGTGGGTCATGACGCCTTCTGGTCCCATTCCTTTGGTTCAGGCTCCGCCCCCAGCCCTGCAGGTGGGGCTCATAACCAAAGCCCCTCCCCTATCTGCTGTAGCCCCACCCACCCAGATAGATCCAGCTGTCGTCCAGTCACATGGGCCCATCCCGACCTCTGACCTTCCCCGTCCTAGGATATTCCTTCCCTATGGGGGTGCGGTCAAGGTGGACCCGATGCAGCCGCCTCCCCTCCGGAGAGTGGGCGTCCACTTTGACTCCGCCCTGATGTTCCTGGAGCCCCCAGAGGCGGTGCATGATTGGCTGAGTGGAAGGGGAGGTGTGGCCGTACCTGGAGTGAAGTCTGCCCTTCCCTACCTGCCGCCCTTCATCAGCAGTCTGAGCGCGCTCAGTTCCCTCCTGCAGGCCAAGACGTCTCTGACGGCGTCGTCTCTGCAGCTGTTGACGGGAACAAATGAATCACGCCCCCAAACCGGTCCTGGCTCCGCCCCCGACGAGCCGACACCGGCCGAGGAGACACCAGGTGAGACCTCTGACCCGCCTCTCTCCTAGATGCCCCGCCCACACAGCTCAGGTGTGTTGGTTTTCTGTGTGCAGAGCAGGAGCAGGAGCAGGTGAAGGTCGTCCGTCAGCTGGTGGCGGAGCGCTTCTCCACAAACCCCGCCTACCAGCTGCTGAAGGCCCGCTTCCTGTCCCTCTTCACTGTCCCCGCCTTCCTGGCCACCGTGCAGCCAATCACCAGAAAGAAGACACAGCGTCCGACCAATCAGGACGACGACGACGAGGATGATGAGGAAGGGGAGGAGGAGGAAGAGGAAGAGTATCTGAAAAAAATCCTGGAGAGGGGAAAGAGGAGGAGAGAGGAGGTGGGTGGAGCTTCATTTCCTTAAACCGCCACCAGGGGGAGAGCAGGAGGTCTGCTGTGGTTCTGGACTGGTTCTGGATTCTAGACCAATTCTGGGTTTTGGATCGGTTCTGAACTGGTTCTGTAGCGGTTCTCCTCTGACCCACTCTTCTTTCTCCTGTAGAGATCTCTGCTGTTGCCTGGCGACTCGGCAGCTTCGGCCAATCACTTCTCAGGGATCTGCATCACTGATGAGCATGGCGCCAACCCGGACCCGGTTCCACAGAACCGAGAAAGTTCTGCAGACCAGAACCAGCCCATAGAAACTGGACTGGACCAGACTGTTGGAGAACCATAGACTGTTCTACTGGTTGATTGTTCCACATTTTTAAATGCTGTACAGGAACCCAGAGAAGTTCTGATGGGTCCAAGTTCCATGTCGTTAAAGTTCTGATGGGTTCCACTGGGTTGAAGCTCAGAAAATGTTTTTGCTTTTGGAAACTAATTTTCTAATAAAAATTCCTAATTAGTTTTATGGTGAATTACTGAATAGCTGATTATAAACTATGAATGATTTTAGAGTCATGTGACCTGGAGACGCACACAGCAGTAGAACTATGTTTAGAACCTGGTTCTGGTTCTTTGTGCATAAAGAACCATGATTCCTAATAAAACATAACGTTCCATAACGTATGGAAGAGTAGCTGCTGTTACTCAGCCAGCTTTAAGTCAATCTATGGGATGAAGAGTTGGAAGCACTGCTGCCTACTGGTCCAGCACTGCTTCTTTCTGTTCTGATTGGTGGAAAAAAAAATTGTTCAATCACCATAGCAACGAGTGACTCAACATCTTGTGAGTCTTTGGACAGAAGCTTTTCCTCCCAGAATAAACTCCAGGTCGGTCAAAGGATTCATAAATTAAAGTTTCTGTTGTAAAATCAAACATTTTAATGGACTCCAAAAAGAGATTTTCATTTAATGTTTGTCACTGGATCGCCGTATCATAGCTGCTGATGTCATCATAGCTGCTGATGTCATCAGGGTAACCTCCTTAAATCACCTGATCGATGGAGGAGACGCTTCGAACTTCCTCCTGCTCCTTGGCGCCTCCTTTCAGATGAGGTCATATTTGAGCGAGACGTTAATCAGCACCGCTGCTGTTGTTGCTATGGTTACACATCATTAAAGGTACAAAGCAGCAAACATTTTATTTAGAAATACTAGTAAAAACCAGGAAGTCTGATCAGAGACGCTAACTGGTGTTAGGACATCAACAGCTTCCACCAGTCTGGTTTAAACCAGTTCCAACCAGTTTAGACTGAACTGGAGCAGAGTTTAGCAGGTACTGAACCAGACTGGTTTCTTTCATGGATTCACCAAACCAGTCATACTTCCTGTTTTTATGAGTTTAACACATCAGAACCATTTAGAAAAATCCGTTTTTACCAGTTACAGCCAGTCAGCCCAGCTGATCCCGATCTAAACCAGCAGAAAAACAACCAGTCTGTAACAGTCTCATTCCCATTTTAACCAGTCTAAACCAGTGGAGTCCACTGCAGAGTGCCGATGGACAGCAGCGTCTGGCAGGTGGCCGAGTCCAACCAGACGGACTCCACCAGGGTGAAGTGCAGGAAGCCGAGGGCGAAGCCACAGCCGACGTCTGAGATGTGGTGTTTCCCCAGCAGAACCCGGGACACGCCCACCAGGAAGGCCCACAGGTAGAGCAGGATCCGCAGGGGGACCTGCAGGACAGAGGTCAGCGCCTGGGGTCAGATTCTGGCTCTGAGACGGGTTAACATGGAGCATTTAACAGCCACTCACCGCCAGAACCAGGTGGTTCAGCAGGAACTTGGACACCATGGCGGCTCTGCTGGCGTGGGCCGCTGGGAAGGAGTAAACGTCCATGGCGACGTAGTCCAGAAACCCGGGAGGGAAGTCCCACGGTCCTCTACGCTTCACCAGCTTCTGCATCCCAGCAACCGTCATCATATCCAGGAGCAGGGCTGCAGAGAGGGACGGGTCAGAACCAGGAGAGACAGACGGGTCAAAACCAGGAGAGACAGACGGGTCAAAACCAGGAGAGACAGACGGGTCAGAACCAGGAGAGACAGACGGGTCAAAACCAGGAGAGACAGACGGGTCAGAACCAGGAGAGACAGACGGGTCAAAACCAAAGACAGACGGCACCAGGAGAGACAGACGGGTCAGAACCAGGAGAGACAGACGGGTCAAAACCAGGAGAGACAGACGGGTCAAAACCAGGAGAGACAGACGGGTCAGAACCAGGAGAGACAGACGGGTCAAAACCAGGAGAGACAGACGGGTCAGAACCAGGAGAGACAGACGGGTCAAAACCAGGAGAGACAGACGGGTCAGAACCAGGAGAGACAGACGGGTCAAAACGAGCAGAGACAGACGGGTCAGAACCAGGAAACAGACGGAACCGGGCAGACGGACGGGTCAAAACCAGGAGAGACAGACGGGTCAAAACCAGGAGAGACAGACGGGTCAAAACCAGGAGAGACAGACGGGTCAAAACCAGAGAGACAGACGGTCAGAAACCAGGAGAGACAGACGGGTCAAACCAGGAGAGACAGACGGGTCAGAACCAGGAGAGACAGACGGGTCAGAACCAGGAGAGACAGACGGGTCAAAACCAGGAGAGACAGACGGGTCAAAACCAGGAGAGACAGACGGGTCAGAACCAGGAGAGACAGACGGGTCAGAACCAGGAGAGACAGACGGGTCAGAACCAGGAGAGACAGACGGGTCAAAACCAGGAGAGACAGACGGGTCAAAACCAGGAGAGACAGACGGGTCAAAACGAAGACAGAGTAGAACCAGGAGAAAGTCAGAACCAGGAGAGACAGACGGGTCAAAACCAGGAGAGACAGACGGGTCAGAACCAGGAGAGACAGACGGGTCAAACCAGGAGAGACAGACGGGTCAAACCAGGAGAGACAGACGGGTCAAAACCAGGAGAGACAGACGGGTCAAACCAGGAGAGACAGACGGGTCAAAACCAGGAGAGACAGACGGGTCAAAACCAGGAGAGACAGACGGGTCAGAACCAAGAGACAGACGGGTCAGAACCAGGAGAGACAAACGGGTCAAACCAGAAGACAGACGGGTCAGAACCAGAGAGACAGACGGGTCAAACCAGGAGAGACAGACGGGTCAAACCAGGAGAGACAGACGGTCAGAACCAGGAGAGACAGACGGGTCAAAACGAGCAGAGACAGACGGGTCAGAACCAGGAGAGACAGACGGGTCAAAACCAGGAGAGACAGACGGGTCAGAACCAGGAGAGACAGACGGGTCAAAACCAGGAGAGACAGACGGGTCAGAACCAGGAGAGACAGACGGGTCAGAACCAGGAGAGACAGACGGGTCAAAACCAGGAGAGACAGACGGGTCAGAACCAGGAGAGACAGACGGGTCAGAACCAGGAGAGACAGACGGGTCAAACCAGGAGAGACAGACGGGTCAAAACCAGGAGAGACGACGTCAGAACCAGGAGAGACAGAGAGACAGGTCAGAACCAGGAGAGACAGTCGGGTCAGAACCAGGAGAGACAGACGGGTCAGAACCAGGAGAGACAGACGGGTCAAAACCAGGAAAGACAGACGGGTCAGAACCAGGAGAGACAAACGGGTCAGAACCAGGAGAGACAGACGGGTCAGAAACATGAGGGACAAACGGGTCAGAACCAGGAGAGACAAACGGGTCAGAACCAGGAGAGACAGACGGGTCAGAACCAGGAGAGACAGTCGGGTCAGAACCAGGAGAGACAGACGGGTCAAAACCAGTAGAGACAAACGGGTCAAAACCAGGAGAGACAGACGGGTCAGAACCAGGAGAGACAGACGGGTCAGAACAAGGAGAGACAGACGGGTCAGAACCAGGAGAGACAGACGGGTCAGAACAAGGAGAGACAGACGGGTCAAAACCAGGAGAGACAGACGGGTCAGAACAAGGAGAGACAGACGGGTCAAAACCAGGAGAGACAGACGGGTCAGAACCAGGAGAGACAGACGGGTCAAAACCAGGAAAGACAGACGGGTCAGAACCAGGAGAGACAAACGGGTCAGAACCAGGAGAGACAGACGGGTCAGAAACATGAGGGACAAACGGGTCAGAACCAGGAGAGACAAACGGGTCAGAACCAGGAGAGACAGACGGGTCAGAACCAGGAGAGACAGTCGGGTCAGAACCAGGAGAGACAGACGGGTCAAAACCAGTAGAGACAAACGGGTCAAAACCAGGAGAGACAGACGGGTCAGAACCAGGAGAGACAGACGGGTCAGAACAAGGAGAGACAGACGGGTCAGAACCAGGAGAGACAGACGGGTCAGAACAAGGAGAGACAGACGGGTCAAAACCAGGAGAGACAGACGGGTCAGAACAAGGAGAGACAGACGGGTCAAAACCAGGAGAGACAGACGGGTCAGAACCAGGAGAGACAGACGGGTCAAAACCAGGAAAGACAGACGGGTCAGAACCAGGAGAGACAAACGGGTCAGAACCAGGAGAGACAGACGGGTCAGAACCAGGAGAGACAGACGGGTCAAAACCAGGAGAGACAGACGGGTCAGAACCAGGAGAGACAGACGGGTCAAAATTAGGAGAGACAGACCAGGTCTCCCTCCCTCCCTGTCTCCCTGTCTCTCTCCCTCCCTGTCTGTCTCCCCGCCTCTCTCCCCGTCTCCCTCCCTCCCTGTCTCCCTGTCTCTCTCCCTCCCCGTCTGTCTCCTCCGCCTCTCTCCCCGTCTCCCTGTCTCCCCGTCTCCCTCCCTCCCTGTCTCCCTGTCTCTCTCCCTCCCTGTCTGTCTCCCTGCCTCTCTCCCCATCTCTCTCCCTCCCTGTCTCCCTCCCCATCTCCCTCCCTCCCTCCCTCCCTGTCTCCCTGTCTCTCTCCCTCCCTGTCTGTCTCCCCGCCTCTCTCCCCGTCTTTCTCCCTCCCTGTCTCCCTCCCCATCTCCCACTCCTTGTCTCTCTCTCTCCCTCCCTCCCTCCCTCCCCGTCTCCCTCCCTCCCTCCCTGTCTCCCTGTCTCTCTCCCTCCCCATCTCCCTCCCTCCCCGTCTCCCTCCCCGTCTCCCTCCCTCCCTCCCTGTCTCACCCAGCAGCAGGTTCATCAGGACTTCCTGTCCAGCCAGCGTGTTGCTCCTCCACAGACAGACCAGCGTCCCACAGATCCAGGGAAGGGCGTGGCCTGTGAGGGCCAGCAGGGCCACTATGGAGCGCAGCGGGGCCCCGGGGCCGTGGGCCCCCACACAGACGCCGAGTCGCTTAGAGAGGCTGATGTCGATGGCGAGCAGAGAGTTGATGGCGATTCCTCTGAAGGACGGATTCAGCTGCATGCAGTCCTGCTCCGGCCAGCGGGACGCTTCCTTAGGACCTCCGTCTGCTGGGGCCCCTTCAGACGAATCTCTGGACCCCCTGAGGGGCCGGAGAGGACAGCGTTAGAGACCCGGTACCGACCCGGTACCAGCTGGGTCACAGCCAGGAGCAGGACCAGAACCTATGACCAGTCTCTGCAGGACCAGAACCTCCTCATAGTAGAACCTTCTATAACCGGACCAGAACCTCCTCATAGTAGAACCTTTTATAACCGGACCAGAACCTCCTCCCAGTAGAACCTTCTAGAACCGGACCAGAACCTCCTCCCAGTAGAACCTTCTATAACCGGACCAGAACCTCCTCATAGTAAAACCTTTTATAACCGGACCAGAACCTCCTCCCAGTAGAACCTTTTATAACTGGACCAGAACCTCCTCCCAGTAGAACCTTTTATAACCGGACTAGAACCAGAACTTCTGGACCAGGGGCATGGCTATGGGGGGTCTTAAGGGGACCAGGGCCCACCAATATAAATGTATTCCTCTAAAAGAAGAAGAACAAATTATTTTTATAAAATGTTTTATTTTTTAAGTCATAAAATAAAAGAATAAAATCGTCTCTGTAAGATTTGCTGTTATTGGCTTTTCTACATAACATTCGTTATGAACTCAAGCTAACGCTGCGAGTTTTAGAAATGAACATTTTAATTGAAAATATTCGGATATCCACTTAAACATTGCAGATTAATCCAATAAAGCTGTGAGACAATAAATAATATGCATTGATTAAACTAATTGTTAGGGAGGTTTTTATTTTGAACACGTTGCTCCTACGTTTCCCATAATGCCTTGGGAAAAGCTGACCCCACCCTGGTTAACTTCCTTTGCTAACTCTAGTTAGCACCATGACTAGCAGCGTTTCCTGTCTGCAGGAGGAGCTGCTTAATATGAACCACAGGGTATATGACAGCCGCCATTTTGTTTTTCCAGGTACAGTGTACTTTGGTTTAGAACTGAGTCTGTTGTATACATACATACCTACTGAAACAACATTTGAACTGAATATTTATATGACCGGTCCATTTTCTGGGATGCTCTCCTTAATACGTGAGTTCTGGCTTCGCTACCGAGCTGGACTCTGGTTCTGACTGTTTTAGGAGCATCAGGGAACAAAAATGCCTGCCACACTATTCAGACTTTTCTCAGTTAAATGTTGAAAATCAGGAATCGTTTCTTGTCTCCGGTGTCCATCACCTCAGGTCTGAAGAAAACACGGTCAGGTTTGGGTTTGGACCAGAACCAAGGCGGTTCAAAGTTGGCAAGTATTAAGATTCTTATTTCAGCCTTAAATTATGATACATTGAGATTCTGTTGGACCATTTAGACATATGATTGTGGAATTTTCCAAATAAGATTAGGAAATTAAGCATAAAGAATTGAAAAATAAGAAAATAATGTCCCTTAATTGTAGTTTAATATTGACAGCAAGGCAAAGTCAAATTAAATGTTTTATCTCAAGCCAAAAGTATTTAACAAATATACATTCATAGAATATCTTTTATATTTTAGTAGAAAATATTTTATATCTGATGAATTATTTTGAAATGAACCTCCTTAATTTACTTAATGGTCATGTATTATCAGCATAAGTCCATATCATCGACCAATTAATACCAGCCATTATATTGTTCCAATAACATAGCATCTAGGAATCATTTGTGAATGAATTATATATCGGAGGAATTTATTACTTTGGGTCCAGAATACTGATTCCATTAATGAAAAGATCTTTTGGTAATGATTGTAAATTTGGTCCTTTCCCTTTAGGCTACAGTCTAACAAAACCAACCAGAATTGCATCAGAAATTATGGAGTAATTATTCCCAGATATTAAAGGTTTTCAGAAACTCAGTAAAAAAATATCAGTTTTCTTATTTTAAGACCATTTTTCATAGATTTGTTTTGATATTTAATGATTTTTATTCCATATCAGGTATTTGTGTGGAGAAAGAATTATGTTTGTAAATAGGAAGCTAACATATGAAGCCCGTTCATGAAAGTTGGAATATGTAACGGGAATTTTGTGACATCAAAATCACAACGTAAAAGAAACTAAATGTCCCCCATTAAAAAAAAGGTTTGGTATACATATATTTTATTTTTGTTTTTTATGAATAGTTAAATCCAATTAAGTTTAAGAAAGTAATTTGAAATATTTTTATTAAAGATTATTAAGAATAGTTCTGCTCAAATAATGAGACTTATTCCTCCAGACGAAGTTGTAACTTTTACTGTAGCAGGATTTATTTGGGTTCTGTTACTGTGACCAGGTTCTGAATCATTACCGGGACAACCGGACCGACCAGAACCTGTAAGCAGTCTGCTATAGTAAGAACCAGAACCACGTGTGATCCCGGCCCGGTTCGGGTTCTGTGTAAATGTCAGCGGGCCGCCAGGGGGCGGAGCCTCCTACCTGTCGTCCTGCTGACTCGGCTGTCTTTGAGCGGTTCTCCTCGGACCGGCGGACGGCTCCCGGCGGTTCTGCTGATTCAGGGACATGAACTCGGGCCGGTTCAGGACGCTGGTTCGTTCCCTGGCCCGGTTCCGGGCCTGGCTGCCGGGCATGACGGACAGAGGAGTGGAGGACCGGGACAGAACCGGTCCGAGACTCTGAGGAGCTCTGCTATAAATAGAACCGCTGGCCTTCTTCTGCTCTGTTCGGGGGGGGGGGGGGTTCGGCGGAACCAGAACACAGACTGGATTTAAAGGAACATCCCAACAAACAGACCCAAACAGCTGCAGCTTTAAGCTTCACCTGTTGATCCTGCAGGTAGAACCTCCATCAGAACCAAACCCGGTTCCGGCCTCTCAGCTTTAGAACCCAGCAAACAAAACTTTATTAACAACTAAAGAACTGTCAGGTCTACAAACTCGGAGTGCGGACACCTGAACGCAACCTACAGATGCGTTCAGGTGATTTCTATGAACCGTGTGAGTTACATAAACGCTCCATGTAACCATGGCGACCCAGGTGATTTCAATAAGGAGCGTTGCTCTAAAATAAATTAGCAATAACAAGAAAAAACATTTTCTAAAACAGCATAAGTGATAAAACCATAAATACAAAGTTTGGATTATGTGAATATTTATTGTAGCAACAATTAGACTGGGAATAAAAGCAAATTAAAACCGATAAAAAGTGAATTATAGAAGAACGTAATAAGTTTCCGCTCTCCTACTGATTTAAAGCCAAAGAGAAAATTCAGAATTCTTAAAAACAAAAACATAGAGAGAAAAACAAAAAAAGACAAAACTGATGAAGAAAAAAGAGATAAACTAGAACAATAAATAATCAATAATCAATAATGACCATGAATGTAATCAGAGAAAAAATCAGAAGTTCCAGATTTCTGCTGTGGAGGAATAAAAGCTTTTTGTGGTTCGTTCTGTGTAACATACAGGTAAATGAGTGTCACTGAGCACGCTCATTACAGGTAACAAACAGGTAAATGAGCGTCGCTGAGCACGCTCATTACGGGTAACAAACAGGTAAATGAGCGTCGCTGAGCACGCTCATTACGGGTAACATACAGGTAAATGAGCGTCGCTGAGCACGCTCAATTACGGGTAACATACAGGTAAACTGAGCGTCGCTGAAGCTCGCTCATTACGGGTAACAAACAGGTAAATGAGCGTCGCTGAGCACGCTCATTAGGGTAACAAACAGTAAAAGAGCGTCGCAGGCACGCTCATTTACGGGTAACATACAGGTAATATGAGCGTCGCTGAGCACGCTCATTACGGGTAACATACAGGTAAAATGAGCGTCGCTGAGCACGCTCATTACGGGTAAACATACAGGTAAATGAGCGTCGCTGAGCACGCTCATTACGGGTAACATACAGGTAAATGAGCGTCGCTGAGCACGCTCATTACGGGTAACATACAGGTAAAATGAGCGTCGCTGAGCACGCTCATTACGGGTAACATACAGGTAAATGAGCGTCGCTGAGCACGCTCATTACGGGTAACATACAGGTAAAATGAGCGTCGCTGAGCACAGCCTCATATACGGGTAACATACAGGTAAATGAGCGTCGTCTGAGCACGCTCATTACGGGTAACATACAGGTAAATGAGCGTCGCTGAGCACGCTCATTACGGGTAACATACAGGTAAATGAGCGTCGCTGAGCACGCTCATTACGGGTAACATACAGGTAAAATGAGCGTCGCTGAGCACGCTCATTACGGGTAACATACAGGTAAATGAGCGTCGCTGAGCACGCTCATTACGGGTAACAAACAGGGTAAATGAGCGTCGCTGAGCACGCTCATTACGGGTAACAAACAGGTAAATGAGCGTCGCTGAGCACGCTCATTACGGGTAACAAACAGGTAAATGAGCGTCGCTGAGCACGCTCATTACGGGTAACAAACAGGTAATATGAGCGTCGCTGAGCACGCTCATTACGGGTAACAAAACAGGTAAATGAGCGTCGCTGAGCACGCTCATTACGGGTAACAAACAGGTAAAATGAGCGTCGCTGAGGCACGCTCATTACGGGTAACAAACAGGTAAATGAGCGTCGCTGAGCACGCTCATTACGGGTAACAATACAGGTAATATGAGCGTCGCATGAGCACGCTCATTACGGGTAACATACAGGTAAATGAGCGGTCGCTGAGCACCGGCATCATTACGGGATATACATACAGGTAAATGAGCGTCGCTGAGCACGCTCATTACGGGGTAACATACAGGATAAATGAGCGTCGCTGAGCACGCTCATTACGGGTAACATACAGGTAAAATGAGCGTCGCTGAGCACGCTCATTACGGGTAAACATACAGGTTAAAATGAGCGTCGCTGAGCACGCTCATTTACGGGTAACATACAGGTATAATGAGCGTCGCTGAGCACGCTCATTACAGGGTAACAAACAGGTAAATGAAGCGTCGCAGAGCACGCTCATTACGGGTAACAAACAGGTAAATGAGCGTCGCTGATGCACGCTCATTACGGGTAACCAAACCAGGTAAATGAGCGTCGCTGAGCACGCTCATTACGGGTAACAAACAGGTAAATGAGCGTCGCTGAGCACGCTCATTACGGGTAACAAACAGGTAAATGAGCGTCGCTGAGCACGCTCATTACGGGTAACAAACAGGTAAATGAGCGTCGCTGAGCACGCTCATTACGGGTAACATACAGGTAAATGAGCGTCGCTGAGCACGCTCATTACGGGTAACAAACAGGTAAATGAGCGTCGCTGAGCACGCTCATTACGGGAACATACAGGTAAATGACGTCGCTGAGCACGCTCATTACGGGTAACAACAGTAAATGACGTCGCTGAGCACGCTCATGGTAACATACAGGTAAATGAGCGTCGCTGAGCACGCTCATTACGGGTAACATACAGGTAAATGAGCGTCGCTGAGCACGCTCATTACGGGTAACATACAGGAAATGAGCGTCGCTGAGCACGCTCATTACGGGTAACATACAGGTAAATGAGCGTCGCGAGCACGCTCATTACGACATAAGGTAAATGAGCGTCGCTAGCACGCTCATTACGGGTAACATACAGTAAATGAGCGTCGCTGAGCACGCTCATTACGGGTAACATACAGTAAATGAGCGTCGCTGAGCACGCTCATTACGGGTAACAAACAGGTAAATGAGCGTCGCTGAGCACGCTCATTACGGGTAACAAACAGGTAAATGAGCGTCGCTGAGCACGCTCATTACGGGTAACATACAGGTAAATGAGCGTCGCTGAGCACGCTCATTACGGGTAACATACAGGTAAATGAGCGTCGCTGAGCACGCTCATTACGGGTAACATACAGGTAAATGAGCGTCGCTGAGCACGCTCATTACGGGTAACATACAGGTAAATGAGCGTCGCTGAGCACGCTCATTACGGGTAACATACAGTAAATGAGCGTCGCTGAGCACGCTCATTACGGGTAACATACAGGTAAATGAGCGTCGCTGAGCACGCTCATTACGGGTAACATACAGTAAATGAGCGTCGCTGAGCACGCTCATTACGGGTAACAACAGGTAAATGAGCGTCGCTGAGCACGCTCATTACGGGTAACATACAGGTAAATGAGCGTCGCTGAGCACGCTCATTACGGGTAACATACAGGTAAATGAGCGTCGCTGAGCACGCTCATTACGGGTAACATACAGGTAAATGAGCGTCGCTGAGCACGCTCATTACGGGTAACATACAGGTAAATGAGCGTCGCTGAGCACGCTCATTACGGGTAACATACAGGTAAATGAGCGTCGCTGAGCACGCTCATTACGGGTAACATACAGGTAAATGAGCGTCGCTGAGCACGCTCATTACGGGTAACATACAGGTAAATGAGCGTCGCTGAGCACGCTCATTACGGGTAACATACAGGTAAATGAGCGTCGCTGAGCACGCTCATTACGGGTAACATACAGGTAAATGAGCGTCGCTGAGCACGCTCATTACGGGTAACATACAGGTAAATGAGCGTCGCTGAGCACGCTCATTCGGGTAACATACAGGTAAATGAGCTCGCTGAGCACGCTCATTACGGGTAACATACAGGAAATGAGCGTCGCTGAGCACGCTCATTACGGGTAACATACAGGTAAATGAGCGTCGCTGAGCACGCTCATTACGGGTAACATACAGGTAAATGAGCGTCGCTGAGCACGCTCATTACGGGTAACATACAGGTAAATGAGCGTCGCTGAGCACGCTCATTACGGGTAACATACAGGTAAATGAGCGTCGCTGAGCACGCTCATTACGGGTAACATACAGGTAAATGAGCGTCGCTGAGCACGCTCATTACGGGTAACATACAGGTAAATGAGCGTCGCTGAGCACGCTCATACAGGTAAATGAGCGTCGCTGAGCACGCTCATTACGGGTAACATACAGGTAAATGAGCGTCGCTGAGCACGCTCATTACGGGTAACATACAGGTAAATGAGCGTCGCTGAGCACGCTCATTACGGGTAACATACAGGTAAATGAGCGTCGCTGAGCACGCTCATTACGGGTAACATACAGGTAAATGAGCGTCGCTGAGCACCTCATACGGGTAACTACAGGTAAATGAGCGTCGCTGAGCACGCTCATTACGGGTAACATACAGGTAAATGAGCGTCGCTGAGCACGCTCATTACGGGTAACAAACAGGTAAATGAGCTCGCTGAGCACGCTCATTACGGGTAACATACAGGTAAATGAGCTCGCTGAGCACGCTCATTACGGGTAACATACAGGTAAATGAGCGTCGCTGAGCACGCTCATTACGGGTAACATACAGGTAAATGACGTCGCTGAGCACGCTCATACGGGTAACAACAGGTAAATGAGCGTCGGAGCACGCTCATTACGGGTAACAAACAGGTAAATGATTGTCGCTGAGCACGCTCATTACGGGTAACATACAGGTAAATGAGTGTCGCTGAGCACGCTCATTACGGGTAACATACAGGTAAATGATTGTCGCTGAGCACGCTCATTACGGGTAACATACAGGTAAATGAGTGTCGCTGAGCACGCTCATTACGGGTAACATACAGGTAAATGAGTGTCGCTGAGCATGCTCATTACGGGTAACATACAGGTAAATGAGCGTCGCTGAGCACGCTCATTACGGGTAACAAACAGGTAAAGCGTCCGGTTCCTCCAGTCTGACTCCACCCAACACACCACGGCATAAAATAGGCTCCGCCCACCATGCTCTTTCCTTTCCTGTAGATGACGTCACTGTTTTTGCTAAAGTCTAATTTATGATCAATAACCGGTTCCACGTATTAATCGTCCACTGATGGAAACTGGGTCCATAACTGGTTCTGACCATGTCTGTTTTTTTTTCCACGCTGAGCTGCGGTTCTGGTCCCACCAGGGTTCTGTTCTGCTCCTCCTCATCATCATCGTCTGTGATCCATCCAAACTCTGCAGGTTCATCAGGAAACTGCTAAAGTTGGTGCTCGTCTTCTTACCCAGTAGATCCGGCTTACTGGTGATGGACGCGCTGGAGAGGTCAGAGACCAGAACCGGTCCAAGATGAGGATGGTTCTACTGCTGGTTCTACTGGGAGGCTATAGAAACCCATTTAGGCCACCCAGTAAAACCATCAGCCTGTTTTATACTGTTTTAAAGCGCTTAACGGGATCAATTATTATTTTTATTATAAAGCTCCAGCTCTTATTCCATTTCTTAATAATTCACATATTATTTTTATTTCGTCCTGTTCACGTCACGGGGGGGGGGGGTCTTCCTTGCCTCTGATTGGATAGAAAGTCTCTATCTCTAAGTCTCTGTTTTTTTATCAAGCCCCGTCTGGTTAGCATTTGTACTCTCATTTTATATATTACAGTGTTCAGTGCAAACAGAAACAAATCAAGTAAATTAAAGCAATAAGTGTATTGAGATTTTATTAGTTCACATTTTCATCATAAAACTCTCCAAAATAGCTTTGATTTAATGGAAAAGTTTACAGCAAAAGATACCAGGTTAATTCCTAGCCCAGAGTCATAATAATTACCAATAAACCAACTTATCACATAGAGCCAGAACATATTAACAATCAGAGCTGGAAACGTGAATCTAAATATATACACTTATAATAGTTATGTTTTTGTTCTGTTGGTGGAAGGACTAATAATTCAAAAATTACCCCCACCACCCCTGGCCCCCCCCCGCCATCTTATTGCTGTGACGCTTTTAATTCGCTGGAGAGACTTTCTATCCAATCAGAGGCGAGGAAGGCGAGCGGGGCCGCTTCAGCGGAACCTTTCTCCTCGTCCTCCGTTGCTACCCGGAACATAAAGCGGACGGGCGGTTGCTATGGGCAGCAGACGCCGTGAAGCGGCTCGGTGTTCATCGGCAGGAGAAACGTCATTAAACGTCACCGTTCGGGCTCTGACGGCTCCCTCTTCGGCGTAGTTACGTCAGCGAAGCTGTGACGTAAGCCGTGACGTCGTGCATAATAAGGAGGATCAGCCGTTAAAGCGTGAAGCGGCAGGGAGGAGCTACAGGTGAGTCCGAACCGCTCAGGTCCAGTTCCAGTCTGGATCGGAACCCTAATAAAGCTCCCTCTGCTCCCCCTGCAGGCTGTCGGACCTGGCGGGTCGGAACCGAGCCGGTCCGGTCCAGAAGTCTCCCCTCGTCATGTCATGTCGGACCGTGACCCAGTTGTAGAGGAACCGGGTTCTGCTGGTACTTCGGCCCGGCCCGCTCTGGCAGCCAAGGCCCTTTCGGAACCGTTCGGGCGGCTCCGGTACCGGGACACCTCCCTGCTGATCTGGCAGCAGCAGCAGATGGAGGTTCGGGCCGGACCGCCCACCACCTACCTGAACCGGAGTCAGTCCGCTTGGTACAGCAGCTACGGGAACCAGGCGGTACTGATCCGGAACCGGAGGGGCCAGCCGGGTTCTGAAGGCCAGTCCAGGATCTGCAGCGTCATGTAGACCAGAACCGGGCCCGGTTCGGCCCCATACCCACCAGAATCCAGAGCTTACGGACTGTTCTGGTTAGTCAGGTCCAGTAGAACCTGCTGCTGTACCAGAATGACCCAGCTTCAGGGTTCTGTGGGTCCATTTGGAGGTCTGAGCTCATATTTATGAAAATGGACTGGTTCTGGAGTCTGAATCCGACCAGAACCTCCTTCAGAACCAACCAGCTGATTAATAAATCTGTTACATCATTACTTGGTGTCGTTTTTCTTTCTGAAACCAGAACCAATCTGGACCCAACGAGCCGCACCAGAACCTCCCTCAGGCAGAGGACACGTGTCCTGGAGAAGACGCTGCTCGCTCAGAGGGCTGGAAGACGTTCATGGAAAGTTGAGAGGAAGGAAAAACTGCAGCGTTTGGTGAATCTGTGGCTGCTTTACCAGGACGGTCTGCAGTCAGAACCTCTGGATCAACTACAATCAGACGGGTCCAGAAAACAGACGGAGAGCCAGAACTGGACGGCTACTTAGTGGTACTTCCACTTTGGACCTCCTAGACTCTAGAGGACCAGAACCCAGAAGGGTCCAATGATGACCTTGGGTCCCATGTACTGGTTCATGCTTAGAACTTTCTGTCTTTTCCTGTTTACATAAAGTACTGCAGTAATTTGCTCATGTTTCTCTGTCACACATTTAGTGATAAAACCTTTATGGTTCTGATCAATAATAGATGCTGAAAGCTTAACTGCAGCCTTTAATATTATCTTAGACTCAATTGGCTTTACTCAGAAAGTGAAGGGACCCACACACTCTGGTCGGCACACTTTAGACGTTGTACTGACATACGGCATTGAGTGTGATGAACTAATAGTCCTCCCACATAACCCAGTCCTATCTGACCATTTTTTGATAACCTTTGAATTTACTTTACTCAACGTTCCCAAATCTGAAAGAACATTTCATTACAGTAGAACTTTATCAGACAATCTGTAACAAGTTTTAAAGAATCTGTTCCATTCTTGTTTCCGTATGTGTCTCAGAATACCACAGTGGATGGCAGTAATTCCAACTCTAACCCTTCAGATATTGATGGTCTGGTTCAAAGTATTACTTCCTCACTGCGTTTGGCACTAGACAGTGTAGCCCCCTTAAAACAGAAGGTAATCAGCCATAGGAGGCTGGCTCCCTGGTTTAGTGCAGAGTTACGTACTTTAAAGCAGAATACTAGGAAACTGGAGAGAAAATGGCGCTCTACACACTTAAATGATTTCTGTCTAACCTGGAAAAATAGTTACCACTTTATAAAAACGCCCTTCAACAAACTAGAACAGCATATTTCTCATCATTAATAGAGGTAAATAAAAACAATCCTAGGTTTCTTTTTAGTACAGTTACCAAACTTACACAGAGTCATAGCTCTGTTGAGCCAACTATTCTCCTCTCAGTAGTGATGAATTTATGGGATTCTTAATAAGTAAAATAAAATCTATTAAAAATAAAATCACTGGCATTCTCCCAAACATGACTAACTCTCTCTCAGTAACTGAGGCGGTATCAGAGAGAACTGTAGAAACATGTTTATGTCTGTACCTTTTTGGAGGAAAATTTCTCAAAAAAGATCTCAATGAGCTTTTTGTCAAATGCGAGTCTATGGCTGATTCTCCAGTTTTTTTTCTCAGCAATAAAGGAACAAAATCATCAGACTTCTTTTGAGATTTAAAACAATAGTTAGGAAATAAAGGGAGCAGTAAAACATCAGCACAGGCCACCACTGGAGAATTTAGCGATCCGGGTTGTTCTTTGGTAAATGCCAAACGTCCTGCAGGATGTTGGGCTGTAAACACAACCTCCACCTGTGGGTGGGGGGGGACCTCCTACCTCCTGATGGAGCAGACACATCTGTAGCTGTGCTCCTCCTGTTCCTCCTTACACAGAGGTGGAGGTAGCGCCTCCACCATCTGGACGCTACGCTGAGACACAGCAAACCCTTCTAGCCCCTCCTTGGATGAGCTGCACCACCTGCGATGGAACCTGCAGGGGGCGTGGCCAGCCGTCAGCCAATGAGAGTCGAGTCTGTTGGTCAGTTTATGTATTTATTTATGAAAACAAATGAAGTCAGAAAATAAGGATCCCGTTTGAGTAATAACACCAAATAATCCACTTGATGGTTTTAGTCGGTTCGTCCTCTGCGCTTTGTTTCCATCCGACCCGGTTCTGGTCTCCGTCCGACCCGGTTCTGGTGTCCATCTATCACACAGCTACTTACAGCTACTATACAGTGCTCAAACATAGAGAAGAAACGTACGGTCGGAGTGCATGCAGATACATAAAATCACTTTTTTCCTTTTTCTTATAAAATACAAAATTTAACTATCAGCATCGAAGCTCCACCATCAACTAAAAACAAACAGGAGGGTTACTGTGGCAACGGGCTGTCACAACCGCCTCTGATCCGTCTCCATGACGACCCCACACGCCCAGGAAGGCTGTGAACTTTGGTTCAATATAAAAAAAAAAAAAGTAAAAACAATAAAAATACTTTAATTCAAACAGGAGACGAGTTAAACTAAACTGTCTGCGTCGCAGGGGGCGGAGCCAAGACTGCAGCCAATCAGAGGGCTTCTGTAAAGGGCAGAGTAAGCCACGCCCAGCTCCC
The DNA here is from genome assembly GCA_028564705.1 of Apricaphanius iberus. Lineage (NCBI taxonomy): Eukaryota > Metazoa > Chordata > Actinopteri > Cyprinodontiformes > Aphaniidae > Apricaphanius > Apricaphanius iberus. The sequence continues at coordinate 65,930 of JAPXFQ010002430.1, forward strand.
TCCTCATTGGCTGATTTCTACATGATTAGTTCTGTCACATGATCAGCAGGTGGCGCCGTTTCTCCCTCAGACCAACACGGGTCTAGACGTCCGTTTCTACCCGCTGGTACCAGAACCAGAACCTCCAGCCTGCTGGTACTGGAGCGCCCCCTTCTGTCTGATCCAGCAAACACCAGAAAGCTCCTCAGGTCGGATCAGAACCCAGAGGAAACTTAGCAGAACCGTTTTAAAGTCTTACAGTTCCTATCTGTGGGCTGGACCAGGACCTGGACCAGGACCGGTCGGTTCTGGGTCAGAGTTCGGACAGGACATCTTTACATGGAGAACTCCAGAAGACACAAACGGGTTCAGAACAAAGGAAATGTAGTGTTGGGAGAAGCAGCCGGGTTGCCATGACGACGGACCCGCCCCCGGTTCTGGTGGATGGCCCGACTGTCTGGATCCTGGGTCTGTCGCCTCTTCCCTCTGATCGTCCAATGAGAGCTGCAGTGAGCCGGTAGCCCCGCCCACACATCCAGCTTCGCCCCGGCTCCCACGGATGATTCTGGAATGTGTTCAGAGGTCAGGGGTCGTCACGGAGGAAGAGGAGGAGGAGGCGGAGCTCAGACGGCCCCGCCCTTCCTCCTCCTCCTCTTCCTCGTCGTTCTCCAGGAACAAAGGAAAACACTAGGAGCTAAAAAAACACGTCGGCCTATTTACATACAGCCCCCCCCACATCTGTGTGTGTATGTGTGTGTGTGTGTGTGTGTGCGCGAGAGCAGTCCTGTCTGTGTGGCCTACATCAGCGCTCGTTTTCAGTCTGTGTCCGAGGAAGAGGAGGTTCCTGTGGAGGAGCTGTCGTCGGAGGAGGAAGAGGAGCTGCCGCTCAAACGACTGGCCCCGCCTCCTGAAGCCCCGCCTCCAGCTGCCTTTTCTGAAAGAGGAAGAGGAGGAGAGTCAGAACCAGGAAGTCCCACTGGATACCAGTCTGGAGACGTCCCCCCCCATTATCACACAGAGTGGACGCTTACTGGCGCCACCGACTGGTCAAGATGTCCCACTTAATAACATGAGAAGTCTTTAATCTTCATCATAATGTTAAATAATCCAGGAAAACACATTGCTTTATTTTAAAGAATTTATTCGTATAAAGGAGCAGAAAATCAGTATTTATCATCTATAATCCTGTCACTCACAGGCTGGTTACTTCCGCTTTAAAAGGCTCCTCCTTCCTCCACTAGTTACCTGCATTAATGGCTCCTGTTTGCCATGGTTACCTGTATAAAACACACCTGTCCAAATCGTCAGTCAGACTCCAACCTCCACCCTGACCAAGAACAGAGAGCCTGGGGCGTCGCGTGGCGCAGTGGTTAGAGCGGGCGCCCCATGTACTGAGGCTTTCGACCTCGACGCGGCGGTTCCTGGTTCGAATCCCGTCCCAGGCAGCCTTTGCCGCATGTCCACCTCTATCTATCTCCCTTTCATGTACCCGCTGTCAAATAAAGGCCACCTTGGCCCAAAAAAACCTTTAAAAAAAGAACAGGAAGAAACTGAGCAGACTGCATTTCCCAGCATGCCTAGCAGCCACCCCAAAAGCTCTCCCATTGGTCCACGGGCATTGGTGACATCACAGATGATGGCTGCTGCCGCCTAGTTTCCAGTTCTAGAGAGGAAGTCTGGTTTCAGCGGTGAATGTCTCAGTTGTTCTGACCTGCTGGGTGGGAAAGGACCTTCAGAGTGCATCCGTCTCACTGTGTCTGTCTCACTGTCTGTCCGTCTTTCTCTCTCTCTGTCTGTCTCCCTGATTATAAGCTGCGCAGAAGTTTTTCCCTCGTCTGTCCCAGTTCGACTCGTTTTACTCCCCACTTCCTGGATTGGACAGAACCTCAACGCTAAAGAAGGACAGAACCACACATTTTATTCCTGAACGTATGTTTGGGCACAAAGATAAAATAGGGAAAGTCAGGTAATGATGGATTAGATCTCATTTAGTTGCTGGTTAAAGTGTCTTATCTAGAGCGCTCTAACTCTGCTAAATGTGCTGAACACATTATTCTGAGAGAGGATTGGGAGAACGTCATATTAGCTCAGATGGAACCAAAGCAGCATAGCTACTGTGAAGCACGGGGGTGGAAGCATCATGCTGTGGGACCAGGAAGAATGAATGGGGCCATGTATGGTGGCATCAGTGAGAGCGTTGAAGATGAAACGTAGCATGATGATGATCCCAAACACGTCGCCATGGTAACCAAGGAGGAGGGGCTTCCTAAGAAGCATTTCCAGGTCCCTGATTGGCCGAGCCGGACTGCAGATCTCAGCCCCATAGAAAGTCCCAAAACATGGAGGAATGGGCCAAAATGGCAGCAACAGTGGAAACCTGCTGGAGACCTACAGGTGACCTTTGACCTCAAAGGGTTTAGAACAAAGTATGGAGATGAACTTTAGTTATTGACCAAATACTGATTTTCTGCTCCATTATATTTATTATTCGTTATAAATCAAACAAAGTTTTGTGTAGCAGCTGCCTCAGAACCAGAACTAAAGTCCAGATGTGGTGCTGGACGGGTTTGGACTCTTTAGCTTGCTGGGCTCTGTAAAACGCTGCTTCCTCCTCAGTAGATGCAGCTACCAGCACAGCCTGATGCAGGTACGATCGTGGTTCTTTTTCTTATATTCTTTCTTAAATCCAGATGAAGTGATTCAGCTGCATTTAGAAAGAGCAGCTGGATGTAACGGCCTAAAAGGTGAGCGTGTGTAAAGGAGCCGTGGACCAATCGGCTGCCAGTACTCACGCAGTAACTTCCTCTGCTTCTTCTGCAGGCAGGACTTGACGTAGCGCTCCAGCTCTCGGAGCGTGGAGGGTTTGAGCGTCTCGAAGTCGATCTCGATCTCGTCCGGGTTGGAGTCCCTCAGCGACGGCTCCCTGGACTGGATGATGTGGACGACGCGGCCCAGCTTCTCCCCCGGCAGCCGGTTGATGTCTAGGCTCAGCTGGCGCTTTTCGTCGTACGACATCGGCAGAGACGACTCCTCGCCGTCGTCCCCGTTGGCAGAACCGCCGCCCGCCGTCTTGTTGGCTTTCTTGGGTTGCCTGGAAACAGAGAGCGGCTCTGATTGGCCCATAAAACCCTTTGATCTCTGCTGACAGACAGGTGAGCGGCGAGGAGGTCGTACCTGGTGGCTGTTACCGTGCTGTTGGCTTTCCTGGCTGGTGCTTTCTTCTGATTGGCTGGTTTGGCCTGCTGGCTGACGGCGGCGACGGCCTTGGGCTTCTTCTCTTCTTCTATCTTGGCTTTGTTCCCTTTGTCCTTGTCCTTCTTCTTCTCTTTGTCCTTCTTCTCTTTCTTCTTTTTGGGCTTGCTGACGGGCGCCTGCGACAGCACGGCCAGCTGCTCGTGCACGGCCTTCAGCTGAAGGGATACACTGATAATCACCACCTGGAGCGCTCAGCTACACCAGCCAGGCCGTTAACTGCTCAGCTACAGAGAATGTACTGCTACACAAATGTGATTCAGACAAAAGGAGAAGGAAACCAGAATGTTCTTGACCTGGGATTGGTCGGCAGCACCAACCTGCTCCTGTAGCTCGGCCAGTCGGGTGGCTCGCTCCTCCTCGGAGTCGGACGATTCGTCGGAGGAGGAGTTGTTGCTGCTGTCGGAGGAGGCGGTGCTTTTGGTGACCACCGGGGTGGTGGACGGGACCGAGACCTCCAGGCCCTCGTCGGGGATCTTAGCGAAGCGCATCTCGAACACGTCCTGGGAACGGAGACGAGATCGGGTCAGCTATAGCGGGCGGCCAGACGGGGACGCCGGCGGCTGGACGTACCTGCAGCTTGCGGGCCATGGCCACCACCTCGTGGTCCGGAGGGTTGTACTTGTAACAGTTGGAGAACATTAACCTGACGTCGGTGGCGAAGCTCTGCGGGTCGCTGTACTCTCCTTTATCCATTTTTTTCTGCAGACACAAAGAAGAAATGCGTCACTAAAACCAGAGAAGTAAACACACGGCAGATCCAGGTGTAAAGTACTGACTTTTAATACCTTTTTAATGCCTATTCAGTCAAATTTAATACAACAAAATATATATATATATATATATATATACACTACCATTCAAAAATTTGGGGTCACCCAAACAATTTTGTGTTTTCCATGAAAAGTCACACTTATTCACCACCATACGTTGTGAAATGAATAAAAAATAGAGTCAAGACATTGACAAGGTTAGAAATAATGATTTTTATTTGAAATAAGATTGTTTTTACATCAAACTTTGCTTTCATCAAAGAATCCTCCATTTGCAGCAATTACAGCATTGCAGACCTTTGGCATTCTAGCTGTTAATTTGTTGAGGTAATCTGGAGAAATTGCACCCCACGCTTCTAGAAGCAGCTCCCACAATTTGGATTGGTTGGATGGGCACTTCTTGCGTACCATACGGTCAAGCTGCTCCCACAACAGCTCAACGGGGTTCAAATCTGGTGACTGCGCTGGCCACTCCATTACCGATAGAATACCAGCTGCCTGCTTCTTCTCTAAATAGTTCTTGCACAATTTCGAGGTGTGTTTTGGGTCATTGTCCTGTTGTAGGATGAAATTGGCTCCAATCAAGCGCTGTCCACTGGGTATGGCATGGCGTTGCAAAATGGAGTGATAGCCTTCCTTATTCAGAATCCCTTTTACCCTGTACAAATCTCCCACCTTACCAGCACCAAAGCAACCCCAGACCATCACATTACCTCCACCATGCTTAACAGATGGCATCAGGCATTCTTCCAGCATCTTTTCAGTTGTTCTGCGTCTCACAAACGTTCTTCTTTGTGATCCAAACACCTCAAACTTGGATTCATCCGTCCACAGCACTTTTTTCCAGTCTTCCTCTGTCCAATGTCTGTGTTCTTTTGCCCATCTTAATCTTTTTCTTTTATTGGCCAGTCTCAGATATGGCTTTTTCTTTGCCACTCTGCCCTGAAGCCCAGAATCCCGCAGCCGCCTCTTCACTGTAGATGTTGACACTGGTGTTTTGCGGGTACTATTTAATGAAGATGCCAGTTGGGGACCTGTGAGGCGTCTGTTTCTTAAACTAGAGACTCTAATGTACTTATCTTCTTGCTCAGTTGTGCAACGCCGCCTCCCACTTCTTTTTCTACTCTGGTTAGAGCCTGCTTGTGCTGTCCTCTGAAGGGAGTAGTACACACCGTTGTAGGAAATCTTCAATTTCTTAGCAATTTCTCGCATGGAATAGCCTTCATTTCTAAGAACAAGAATAGACTGTCGAGTTTCAGATGAAAGTTCTCTTTTTCTGGCCATTTTGAGCGTTTAATTGACCCCACAAATGTGATGCTCCAGAAACTCAATCTGCTCAAAGGAAGGTCAGTTTTGTAGCTTCTGTACCGAGCTAAACTGTTTTCAGATGTGTGAACATGATTGCACAAGGGTTTTCTAATCATCAATTAGCCTTCTGAGCCAATGAGCAAACACATTGTACCATTAGAACACTGGAGTGATAGTTGCTGGAAATGGGCCTCTATACACCTATGTAGATATTGCACCAAAAACCAGACATTTGCAGCTAGAATAGTCATTTACCACATTAGCTATGTATAGCGTGTGTTTCTTTAAAGTTAAGACTAGTTTAAAGTTATCTTCATTGAAAAGTACAGTGCTTTTCCTTCAAAAATAAGGACATTTCAATGTGACCCCAAACTTTTGAACGGTAGTGTATATATATATATTTTGGGTTTAATTAAACTGTTTAAATTTAAAATCAATGAAAAACTGTATTAGTGAAAAGCCTGTGAATATTCTCATTCATCCAGGTCATGGTTATCTCAAGGAAATTTCAATCGAACACAACTGGACTTGGTAATTTGTCTTGGAAGACGTTTCACCTCAAATCCAAGAGGCTTTATCAGTTCATCAGTAAGAGAACGACTTACACAGACAACTCCCTTCAAAACAGAACAAAACTCAAACCAGAACACATTTGCCAACTCCTGGAATTGTGCCTGAATACCACATATTTCCAGTTCAATGGCAAGTTTTATAGACAGAAACACGGCTGTGCCATGGGATCACCAGTTTCTCCAATTGCGGCAAATTTATACATGGAGGAGGTAGAGTGCAGAGCTTTGAACTCCTTTGAAGGAATAACACCTAGCCACTGGTTCAGATACGTAGATGACACATGGGTTAAAATCAAAACCAAAGAGGTGCTAGCCTTTACTGAACACATAAACTCAGTGGACAGAAACATCAAATTCACCAGAGAAGATGTCAAGGACAATAGTTTGCCCTTTTTAGATTGTGTCGTCCAGAGGAGAAAGGACAGAAGGCTCCACATTGGGGTATACAGAAAACCCACACACACAGACCAATACCTACTTTTTGACTCACACCACCCACTGGAACACAAGCTTAGTGTTATCAGGACCCTGCAACACAGAGCTGATAATATACCCACCAGCTCACAGGCCCAAGGGGAAGAACGCAAGCACGTGAGAGACACCCTCACAACTTGTGGTTACCCCAGCTGGACTTTTGTGAAAACTGCAGCTAATTCCAGAAGGAAAGCCAACAAAGTGGTTGAAAAAGAAAAAGAAAACAAACGAAACAATGTAGTCATTCCATATGTGTCTGGGATTTCTGAAAAACTCAGGAGGATTTTTAACAAACACAGTATCCCTGTGTATTTCAAACCCAGCAACACACTCAGACAGAGACTAGTACATCCCAAGGACAGAACACCACACACACACAAAAGCAACCTGGTGTATGCAATCCAATGCAATGAAGAATGCAAGGACCTCTACATTGGTGAAACCAAACAGCCACTGTACAAACGCATGGCCCAACACAGGAGAGCTAACTCCTCAGGCATGGACTCTGCTGTTCATTTACATCTCAAGGAGAAAGCTCACTCCTTTGAGGACAGCAATGTCCAGATATTAGACAGAGAGGACAGATGGTTTGAAAGAGGAGTAAAAGAAGCCATCTATGTAAAAGTAGAGAAACCATCGCTAAACAGAGGAGGAGGCCTGAGACATCACCTATCTCCAATTTACAATGCTGCCCTTTCATTCCTCCCTAGGAGACTCAAACAAATTAGCCTCTAATAACAGAAACAACTGTGACTCCAACGACTGTCGTTATAACACAATAGGGCACTAATGAAGCCGAAACCTAACCTCCACCAATAGGCGGCACGCCAACGACCGTCGTTAAGACATGGAGCACAAAGGATCCAATGACATAATGATTCTTGTTCAAGAGGTTAAATAGCTGAGTCTCCACATCAGTTAGTTGGACCAGTCCCAGCCTGGTCAGCAGCGAGCATGAACTGATGAAGCCTCTTGGATAAGAGGAGAAACGTCTTCCAAGACAAATTACCAAGTCCAGTTGCGTTTGATTGAAATTTCCTTGAGATGTATTAGTGACTTTGCAATAAATGGTCCAAGTTCAGTGATGTAGGCAGTCTGGTTTTTACCACACATGAATAATAATAAGTAAAGAAGAAAGAACTGGTAGATGATTTAATAATGTTCAAAGGAAAAGTTGGTATAATAATGAAAACTTAACGAAACAGAAAGGAGGAAACAATTCTATCTAGATTAGGATTTGGTCAAACGGGGTTAAACAATATGATAGTTAAACAAGGGAAAAGCTACAGAGAAATGTGAATTCATCTGTTGAGAGAAGGGAACTGGTAGAAAATAAAAATCCAAGACATTTTAATATAAATTTATAGTTCTGACAAAAAAGTTGAGACATCTTAAAAAGACTAAATGAATGTAGAGAATATAGTTTTGTAATACTTTGTAAAAATAAGTAGGGCATATTTCGTATGCATCATTCCTTCCCAAACAGACATTAAATACAAGTTTTTGGCTCATGGTATACGTTTTAAATGTCCTATGTTATTGAACTCACCGTACATTTCAAACGTTCCTTGGACGTACCACAGGTGTGGACAAGGTTACAGAGAAAGTAGCTATAGGTGGTGGGAAATGTCCTTGGATTTGTCTCTATGTGATGTTGAAATTGCACGTCACTAAGGAGTCTGAAAAGTTGGTAGAAATGGCGACAAAGCGGCAACAAAGCGTGTTGTAGTTGGAAGAGGGGAAACATTTTCCGATGCGTGCGATGATTGGTGATTTTTCTTTGATACTTGAAGTCCAGATTTGAGCTTTAACAGCTGTTTGCACCATTATTCTGGTTACTGTTCATCTTATTTTGTTTAAACATTAATCGGTTTTATTTTCTATTGTTCTGAAACTATTTGCACTCAGATTACAGTTTTAAATTAGCTTTTATAATGTTTTCTATTTCAAGTTCAATAAATATTTAGAGTTTTATTGACTTTTTAATTTATATCGCAAACTGAGTTTTCAGTCGTCTTTCACAATCAATGTGCCGTTAAAAAGTAGATATATCTGCCTTTTATATCGGCTTTAATAATCAGCTTTAGATATCGGCCAGAGGTGGCCAAATTTTTGTAAGAAAATCTGTATCGCCTTTACAAAACCCATATCGGTCGGCCTCCCGACATGCCAATAATCTAATCATATATCATTCTTCACTATTCTGTGTATGCATTCATTTCTTTCAAAAATATGATCCAATCCTAGGAATTAATCTACCCGTGTTAACTTAGACATCGCTAACTTTAAGCGTTTTTTTTTCCAAAAGATATCAATGTTAGCCTGGTGATGCATATGGCATCGCTCAGGCTAGCCAGAATCCACAGTGTTTGACTGGATAAAAAAAGAACTGAAATAAGGCACTGAAATGTTCGCTGCTGCTTCTGGGTCTGGTTACTACCGTTTTAACAGAACCGGTGCCATTATGGTACCGAATATCGTTACCCATCCCTACAGAAAACCCCCAGTACATAAAATCACACATCTGGAACAGTCAGAACACAAGACAAACACATGGAAGGTGGTTACAGAGCAAGGTAATACTGTAGTCGGGTCAGTTGATTCGTCTCTCATGTTGTCCTCAGGCGTGTGTCTTTTTGTGTTGCCCTGTGATGGACTGGTGACCCGCCCAGGTTAGACCCCGACCGGTCCCTCCCCCAGGTCTTTCCCTTATATATGGAAGCCAGAAACTCATGAAGGACTCCCAGACTGTGAGGAATCAGAGTCTCTGCTCTGATGAGACCCAGACTGAACTTTCTGCTGTTCATTCTAAGCGGTACGTGTGAACAAAATACAGTCCCTACAGTGGGACATGGTGGTGGCAGCATCATGCTGTGGGACATGACGACTGGTTGGAACTGAAGGAAAGATGAATGTGACCAAGAACAGAGATATCCTGGTAGTAAACGTCTGTGTGACAATGAGCCAATAAGCTCACAGCTACAGAACTCTGGGACCGATCTGGACCGGACCAACCAGAACCCTGAAAATGGCCGCCACCAACGTTCCCCTCCAACCTGACAGAACAGGAGAGGATCTGCAGGAAGAACAGCAGAGGATCCCCAAATCCTGCTGGGAAAAACTTCATCATTCATAAAAAAACTCATGGCTGTAGGAGCTCTAAAGGTGATGCTACTCAGTACTGAGCAAAGGGTATGAATACTTATGACCATGGTGCAGTTCAGCCTTTACTTTTTAATCAATCTGCAAAAATGTTCTACTTTAGTCTGTGAAGATTAACGAGAATAAAAATAAAGGTTTTATTTTAGCAAACGGCTGCAATGAAACAAACATTTAAAGCAGGGCTTTGCCGACTATATAGCCGATTACTCAATGAAGTCCAGCCGGTTACTAATTTATGACCAGGATTAGGGGGGTGCGATAGGACGATTTAAGACCGTGAAGCGATCTACACGTCTGACGATCTGTCATTTTTGAGACATCGTTTTATCCCGATTCTCAGTTCTGTATTTCACCCTCTGTGTACGAAGAAAAGCCTCCGCTCTCTCGCCCCGCCCCTTCCCTCCCCTCCCCTCCCTCCACCTGTGTACAGCCTGCAAACAAGCATGGCGTTGCCGCGACTAAGAGCGTTAAATGAGGATTTCCTTCCGAAGGGAAAGTCCTTGTCTTTTGTATGGAACTGGTTTGTTTTTTCACCAGACAACAAAGAGCAAACAGGAGAATGTAAAGGCAAGTGTTTAATTACTTGAAGAGAAAGTATCGCAAACACAGTAAGAGCCAGCTGGCAGCTTAAGTTATACAGCGACTGCAGCAGCAGTGGTGGCTAGCGCTTCTTCTTAATTCAGTAAACGCTAGAAAAAATCATTATAAAACTCACCCCTACGTCACAGACGGCAGATAATCCGTGCCATCAGTTATCAAACTGCCTTTTTCAGCCATAACCGCCATATATATTTATATATACAGTTTCATTCACGTGAATGCACAGTGTTTAATGGAATATTAAGAATATATTTGGCTGAATGAAAGAATAATTAGAACAGCTTAGACTAAAGTCTACCTTTATTATCTTATGCAGCAGCACTTTGTATAGCGCTGTGTTTTTACACTAACTATATTGTTAATACCAGTGTTGGGAGTAATGCATTACAAAAGTAATTAGCTACAGGAATATATTACTTTTCTTTCAGTAAGTGAGTAATGTAATGCATTACTTACAAAATATACAGCAATATATTACTAGTTACAATGTCAGTAACTCAAGTTACAATTGCGTTTTCAAAAAGATTTCCTGCCAACTAATGAAACAGACCAAATCAAGTTGGATACCATAGAAGAAGATCCACTTCCTGTTGCTCAAAACCAAAACATGAGAGAATCAGGACGGCCGAGGAAAAGATGGACTTTATATTTAAACATTATTCACACTGTTTTCCTACCATCTGTTGTAAGACTTCAGACATCAGAGTCTCATCTTTGTCAACCATCTTTGTGATGAACACTTTCAGCTTTCACTTTGATTAGATTTAACAAACATTACCATGAAACAGAAGGAATGCAAAGAAACTAGAGACTTAATTTGAATAAAATAGTGTTTAAAATACAGTATTTGTGGTGTGACACCTGTGTAAAATGTACAATGAAGTTACAGTGGTTAGAAGTCGTGTTAGATATGTAAGATGTTTTGCCAAAAGTAACTTAAAGTAGTGTAACTCAGTTAGAATTTTAAGACAGTAATATGTAATGCAAACATATATTTTTGACATTGTAACTAGTAATGTGAAATATATTAGTTTCTTTGTAACTTGCCCAACATTGGTTATGACTTAGGTTTGTATTAGGCAGCTTTATGTGTGCCTGTCAGCATTCTGCAAAAAAAAAAAACATTTGAAGCAGTTGAAGCTGCATTTACCGCGTTGTATGAGGATTAATTGTCGTATCTTGCACTATATTTGCAGCTGCATGTTAGTCTTTTATTTTAATAGATTTTATATTTTATTCTATTTGCTCAATATCATACTTTTAAACTAAAGTGAGTTCATTTTTGCTTTCTGTTTTAGTAGACAAGTCAAAGTTAAAATTCTATATGATACATTTAAATACGTTTATGATTTTAATGTATTTTTCAATGAGGTTACTTGAAAATAAAAAAATACTCATATGTTTATTTATATATAGTTTCATTCAGAACTTTCAGTGCATTTCTATCATCTCTGGTATGAGAAAAACTTAAGTATTTTAGCCCTGTGTTGGTTATCCCTAATTGGAATTAATTTATTTATTTAATGTTTCTCTTTCTTTAATGTGTGATTTAAGTTTTGTTGGTCATCATTACAAAACAAATCGTGATAAAATTGAAATCATGATAATAGAATTGAAAAATCGTGATATTCTATTTTTGCCATATCGTCCACCCCTAACCAGGATATGATTCCGCGCAATGCTGTGCACGACGTTAGCATCCCCATCGTATTTTCCCTTTCATACTTCAGCATGAGTCCCGCTGTGACACGGCTCTATTCTCCGCTTTCAAACTCCGCTGCTCCGCCCGGTCCTTTAATATACTTTTGGCCGGTCGCACTGAACTAATATCCTTCCGCCCGCTCACGTTGTACCCAGTGTTATCATGGAGCTTTTGACTCAGGTCTAGATAAATGGACGATGCAGAAGGGCTATAAAGTCCACGGCGGTGTTGTTGTTAAACCAGGCTGTCTGAGCCGTCATAGACGAGAAGCAGAGCGTCATTTTGGTATTTCAGTCCTCCCTTCAAGCGTTCAATTAGTGAAAACAAACGGATTCATAAGAGTGTGTTTTCGTTTGTTTATAAGGGAGAATTATTTGCTGTTTATTTGTGTAGCCACCACTGAACTGTGAACGTGTCATGAACTGAAATCAAGAGATTTACAACCACAGAAAGCCCGTTGATGCCAAACTATGCCAGCTTGTATTGCTGATTTATTATTTTTAGCCGTGCAAATCAGTTTTATTGCTACTTTATATGTTGTATAATTATGATAATAATAATATAGTGATGATAGTAGTAGTAAAGTAATATTATGTTTGAGCAAATGTCTGAGAAAATAACATACCCAGCTTATTATGATAGAAGAATAATAATAATAAAAAGTAGGGATGGGAATCTTACAACATCTCAGGATTCAATTCGATTCCGATTCTTGGGGTGACGATTCGATTCAGAAAAGATTCTCGATTCAAATCCATTTTTTTTCCTAATCAAAACTCTTTCATTCATCATTTGTGTTTGTAATACACACAACTTGATCTGCCAAGTGTCTGTGATGTGTGAGCCATGAATGTAACAGGGCATCAACACAAAATGGATTTTACAATCCATGCTGAGAGAAGGGAACTGGTTCAAAAGTAACAAGACATGAAATTACAACCGGAAATCCAAGACCTTTTAAACTAAATTTATAGTCTTGAAAAAAAAAAATAGTGATAAACTTTAAGAAAAAAAAATAAGTATTTTGTTTGTTCTTTGGTACGTTGTACAAAATACATTGAAAATATTTAGTATGCAGCAAATGTTGCTTATCAACCATCATTAAACAGAAATGTATGGCTTATGTTATTATTTTCATTGTTTTTGTCAGAAATTTTAAAAGTCCTAACGTTATTGAACTCAGCATATATTTCGGACTTCCTTGAAAGCGCCACAGGTGTGCAGCGCTGCTGGATGTTTATGTGTAGCTTATAAAGAAAGATCGCTCTTATATACTTGCAGATTTATAATAAAAAAAAACTTAAGCCAAAGGTGTCATTAGCATGGAGAAGACCTTTTAGACGGCCCAAACATTTTCCTTCAGCAAAGACGGGGCGGGCTGGATTTCTCTTTCGTCTTTCATGCTGAAGCTTTAGCCTAGCACTAGCACTAGCTACAGCTGGCTGCTAGCGCTAGCTAGCCAACGCGCATCAGACCTGTCAATGCGACGGTGGCCGTTGCATGACAAACACTACGCGAAGCAAAAATGTAAAAAAGCTCAGAAAACATATTTTTTGAGAATCGATTCTCAATCTTGTTAAATAGGAATCGAGATTCAGACGCGAATCGATTTTTCCTCACAGCCCTAATAAAAAGTATTAGTAATCTTCTCCTGTTCATGGTTTCTTCCTGCCCAGAGGTGTGAGAAAGATGCCACCAAAAAGAAAATCCAATCAGCCGACTCTGGAAGGCTTCTTAAAGAAGAAAAGTTGTCAGTTTAAGTGCTTCAGAGTAGAATTAAGATTCTGTATTCATCCTAAAGAAACATTCATTGTTCAAACCACATTTTTATTTTATGTTAATTGTCATATTCTGGCTCCTTGATTTGTGTGCAGAGATGTGTTTATGACGAAGTTTCAATAAATGCACATGAATATCGTGTTGTTTCTTACATTACATGGTCATTGCTTTTTTTAGTGTTCCTAGTAGTGGCCAATATAAAAGGTAGAAATGATATAAATGTAGCCAAAGGTAGAGATTTGGAATATACAGCTTTTATGCATTTTGATGATGTCATCAAGCTGCGCCTACACACTTTGAACCGGATATGGAAGAAAACAGAAGTTGGGTGTTTGTCTTCGAGGTTTTTATCGTTAATGAAAAATGAATATTTTGGTTAACTGAAATAAAAGGAACTTGCTACAAAACGAACTGAAACTGTAATGAGTAGTGTCACGACCTCGCGCAGCTAAATCTAAAAGAAGATCGCGATCACCTCATCCCACGTTTACATACTGTAGCGTCACTGGCGTGCCACTCGGACTCCGTAGCAACAGTTACCAGGCAACCGTCTATTTACTCAGATTTCCTCATCACCAGGAGCCATACATTACATTTTCCCAAACAAGTAACTCTCACCAGTTCCACTACAACACCTGGTAACATTATTAACCGCTTTATCATAATAAAAACATCCCCCGTGATCGTGATGTAATTTAGATTAAAAAAAATGTTAAAATCTGGATCATGTCATTACATTTTAAAAAAGCATAATAATTTTCTGCAGGGGTGCAACTACCTAATCAATATATTATCTGTAGTGAACATATCTTGATAAGTGTTAGTGCATGTAACAATGTTACCACTAAATATTTACATGCCGTGCCTTTGCATCATATGAGACAGACCGTGCCACACTGGTCTCAACTGGGTCCAGCAGTCATTGGTCATACTCGAACAGAGATACGTTTTAATTAACCTCAGCTTACTGAAGGATCTCTCTGCAGATGCGACCGCCAGAGGCATAGTTAAGAAAACTCTAAGGGTGACTGTCAAATTTGGAAACACCAAATCTAGATCCTCCGGTATGAGGAAAGTTATCATCCCAAGAGCCTTGCATGTGACATAATTTACCTGCTGTCTTTCAACCACTTCCTTCACGCGCGCTCCACTCCTCCCTTACAGCGTGCACCCCCCCCCCCCCCAATCGCTTTGGCGCCCCCTCCTCCCGGTGCAGCGCCCCGATGCGCCGCATATAGTGCATACCCACTTTTTGCGCCACTGATTGATATAATTCTTCTTGTTAAATCTTGCAACTTGTTTAACGAAAAAACTGAAAATAATAAAAAATAAACATTTTAAAAGCACTAAACTACCTTTAAAAAAAGTAAAAACTAATTAAAACTAGAATTGAAAATCTCAAATAAATGGACTGAACTTATATAGCGCTTTTCTAGTCATACTGACCACTCAAAGCGCTTTACATTGAAGCCAAATATTCATACACCGACAACCAACATGGCTCGGTAGGATGATGTTTTTGGGGTTAAGTGCCTTGCCCAGGGGCACATCAACACGTCACTGGAGGAAGCTGGAATCAAACCTACCACCCTCCGATTGAAAGCCAACTACTCTACCACTGAGCCAAAGGTTCGTTTTTCATTTAATGGAAATGAAACCTGTTGAGCGTTTTTATTTCAACTAAATGCAGATTTCTTTCTGTGAAATATTAAATGTCAAAGTGAGTAACCAGGAAATCAGAAAATGTTGAACTTTATTTTCATAATATTTAGCTTTCATTCTTCATCTTTCTTTATGTTTTGAGCATTTCTGTGCTGCATTATTATGGAAAAAGTGCATTTTAACCAAAATATGATCTTTAAATGGGATTCTAACCCTTTGTTAAAGTTGTTCTGCTGAACTGGAAGGTGAGAATGTTTAAAAGCGTCCCATAAAGTGAACAGAATATACATATACAATATGCATTACTGCTCATACTTTAGATGACATCTCCCTGTAGCTAGGCTGCGAGTGTTTGGCCCCGCCCCCTCCCTCCAGGAGCAGACCTACCCGCACGGTGCTGAGGTCCATGGGGTGTTTGATGATGTCATGGTAGTCGTGCAGCTCCAGCGCCTCGGCGTCCACCGGCTTGTAGAAGGGCCAGGCGTAGGCGGCGTGCTTCTTGGACAGCATCTCCTTCAGGATGGCGTCGCAGTGCTTCATCTGTTCCCCCAGCTTCCCACCCTTCCTGGCGCCGGCCCCGGCTCCGCCCACCGCCGCCTCGCCTCCCGCCGCCTCCTCCACTGTGTCGCGGCGGGTCTTGGCGGGCCGGGCGGCGGCTTCGCGGCGGGACGAGGCCAGCTTGGCGGGTTTGGCGTCCTGGGGGGACGGAGAGTCGGCGCGGCCGGCCGAGATGGCGGAGGTGGTGGGGGTGGTGGTGTCGGCTTTCCTCTTCACGCCTTTCTTCTGCTGGACGGACACACACACAGGGTGAGGACACACACACACAACCTGACCCGCCGTGTCCAGGAGACGCCGTTACCTTGACGACGGGCTGCGCTGACGGCATCATGGCTGCTGGGGGCTGCGTGGCGGGCAAAGGGGGCGTGGCTGGAACAGGTGTGGGCGTGGTCGAGATGACAGGCGTCTGAGACGGGGAGGGGGAGGGGTAAGAGGCAGGGGGGGGCGAGGCCGACGACTCAGCCTGCTGACTCACTGTTAGAGAGAGACAGACGGGTTAGAGACAGTGGACTGTCTGTCTCAAGGTCTCACCAGTCTGTCTCCAGGTGTCACCTGTCTGTCCCTCTCTCTGTATCTCACCTGTCTGTCTCTCTGTCTCCAGGTCTCACCTGTCTGTCTCCAGGTCTCAGTCTGTCCCTCTCTCTGTCTCCAGGTCTCACCTGTCTGTCCCTCTCTCTGTTTCCAGGTCTCACCTGTCTGTCCCTCTCTCTGTATCCAGGTCTCACCTGTCTGTCTGTCCCTCTCTCTGTATCCAGGTCTCACCTGTCTGTCTGTCTCTCTCTCTGTCTCCAGGCCTCACCTGTCTGTCCCTCTCTCTGTCTCCAGGTCTCATCTGTCTGTCTCTCTCTCTGTCTCCAGGTCTCACCTGTCTGTCACTCTCTGTTTCCAGGTCTCACCTGTCTGTGACTCTCTCTGTCTCCAGGTCTCACCTGTCTGTCTCTCTCTCTGTCTCCAGGTCTCACCTGTCTGTCTCTCTCTCTGTCTCCAGGTCTCACCTGTCTGTCTCTCTCTCTGTCTCCAGGTCTCACCTGTCTGTCTCTCTCTCTGTCTCCAGGTCTCACCTGTCTGTCTCTCTCTCTGTCTCCAGGTCTCACCTGTCTGTCTGTCTCTCTCTCTGTCTCCAGGTCTCACCTGTCTGTCTCTCTCTCTGTCTCCAGGTCTCACCTGTCTGTCTCTCTCTCTGTGTCCAGGTCTCACCTGTCTGTCTCTCTCTCTGTCTCCAGGTCTCACCTGTCTGTCTCTCTCTCTGTCTTCAGGTCTCACCTGTCTGTCTCTCTCTCTCTGTCTCCAGGTCTCACCTGTCTGTCTCCAGGTCTCACCTGTCTGTCTCTATCTCTGTCTCCAGGTCTCATCTGTCTGTCTCTCTCTCTGTCTCCAGGTCTCACCTGTCTGTCACTCTCTGTTTCCAGGTCTCACCTGTCTGTCACTCTCTCTGTTTCCAGGTCTCACCTGTCTGTCTCTCTCTCTGTCTCCAGGTCTCACCTGTCTGTCTCTCTCTCTCTGTCTCCAGGTCTCACCTGTCTGTCCCTCTCTCTGTTTCCAGGTCTCACCTGTCTGTCCCTCTCTCTGTATCCAGGTCTCACCTGTCTGTCTGTCTCTCTCTCTGTCTCCAGGTCTCACCTGTCTGTCCCTCTCTCTGTATCCAGGTCTCACCTGTCTGTCCCTCTCTCTGTATCCAGGTCTCACCTGTCTGTCCCTTTCTCTGTCTCCAGGTCTCACCTGTCTGTCTCTTTCTCTGTCTCCAGGTCTCACCTGTCTGTCTCTCTCTCTGTCTTCAGGTCTCACCTGTCTGTCTCCAGGTCTCACCTGTCTGTCTCCAGGTCTCACCTGTCTGTCTCAAGGTCTCGGTCTGTCCCTCTCTCTGTCTCCAGGTCTCACCTGTCTGTCTCTATCTCTGTCTCCAGGTCTCACCTGTCTGTCTCTATCTCTGTCTCCAGGTCTCACCTGTCTGTCCCTTTCTCTGTCTCCAGGTCTCACCTGTCCGTCTCTCTCTTTGTCTCCAGATCTCACCTGTCTGTCCCTCTCTCTGTTTCCAGGCCTCACTTATCTGTCCCTCTCTCTGTATCCAGGTCTCACCTGTCTGTCTGTCTCTATCTCTGTCTCCAGGTCTCACCTGTCTGTCCCTTTCTCTGTCTCCAGGTCTCACATGTCTGTCTCTCTCTCTCTGTCTCCAGGTCTCACCTGTCTGTCTCTCTCTCTCTGTCTCCAGGTCTCACCTGTCTGTCTCTCTCTCTCTGTCTCCAGGTCTCACCTGTCTGTCCCTCTCTCTGTTTCCAGGTCTCACCTGTCTGTCCCTCTCTCTGTATCCAGGTCTCACCTGTCTGTCTGTCTGTCTGTCTCTCTCTCTGTCTCCAGGTCTCACCTGTCTGTCCCTCTCTCTGTCTCCAGGTCTCATCTGTCTGTCTCTCTCTCTGTCTCCAGGTCTCACCTGTCTGTCACTCTCTGTTTCCAGGTCTCACCTGTCTGTCACTCTCTCTGTTTCCAGGTCTCACCTGTCTGTCTCTCTCTCTCTGTCTCCAGGTCTCACCTGTCTGTCCCTCTCTCTGTTTCCAGGTCTCACCTGTCTGTCCCTCTCTCTGTATCCAGGTCTCACCTGTCTGTCTGTCTCTCTCTCTGTCTCCAGGTCTCACCTGTCTGTCCCTCTCTCTGTCTCCAGGTCTCATCTGTCTGTCTCTCTCTCTGTCTCCAGGTCTCACCTGTCTGTCACTCTCTGTTTCCAGGTCTCACCTGTCTGTCACTCTCTCTGTTTCCAGGTCTCACCTGTCTGTCTCTCTGTATCCAGGTCTCACCTGTCTGTCCCTCTCTCTGTATCCAGGTCTCACCTGTCTGTCCCTTTCTCTGTCTCCAGGTCTCACCTGTCTGTCTGTCTCTCTGTCTTCAGGTCTCACCTGTCTGTCTCCAGGTCTCAATCTGTCCCTCTCTCTGTCTCCAGGTCTCACCTGTCTGTTTCTCTCTCTGTCTCCAGGTCTCACCTGTCTGTCTCTCTCTCTGTCTCCAGGTCTCACCTGTCTGTCTCTCTCTCTGTCTCCAGGTCTCACCTGTCTGTCTCTCTCTCTGTCTCCAGGTCTCACCTGTCTGTCTCTCTCTCTGTCTCCAGGTCTCACCTGTCTGTCTCTCTCTCTGTCTCCAGGTCTAACCTGTCTGTCCCTCTCTCTCTCTGTCTCCAGGTCTCACCTGTCTGTCCTCTCTCTCTTCAGGTCTCACCTGTCTGTCCCTTCTCTCTGTCTCCAGGTCTCACCTGTCTGTCCTCTCTCTTTTCCAGGTCTCACCTGTCTGTCTCTCTCTCTGTCTCCAGGTCTCACCTGTCTGTCCCTCTCTCTGTCTCCAGGTCTCACCTGTCTGTCCCTTCTCTGTCTCCAGGTCTCACCTGTCTGTCTCTCTGTCTTCAGGTCTCACCTGTCTGTCTCCAGGTCTCAGTCTGTCCCTCTCTCTGTCTCCAGGTCTCACCTGTCTGTCCCTCTCTCTGTCTCCAGGTCTCACCTGTCTGTCCCTCTCTCTGTCTCCAGGTCTCACCTGTCTGTCCCTCTCTCTGTCTCCAGGTCTCACCTGTCTGTCCCTCTCTCTCTCCAGGTCTCACCTGTCTGTCCCTCTCTCTCTCCAGGTCTCACCTGTCTGTCCCTCTCTCTCTCCAGGTCTCACCTGTCTGTCCCTCTCTCTCTCCAGGTCTCACCTGTCTGTCCCTCTCTCTGTCTCCAGGTCTCACCTGTCTGTCCCTCTCCTGTCTCCAGGTCTCACCTGTCTGTCTGTCCCTCTCTCTGTCTCCAGGTCTCACCTGTCTGTCCCTCTCTCTGTATCCAGGTCTCACCTGTCTGTCCCTCTCTCTGTATCCAGGTCTCACCTGTCTGTCTGTCTCTTCTCGTCTCCAGGTCTCACCTGTCTGTCCCTTTCTCTGTCTCCAGGTCTCACCTGTCTGTCCCTCTCTCTGTCTCCAGGTCTCACCTGTCTGTCTCTCTCTCTCTCTCTCCAGGTCTCACCTGTCTGTCTCTCTCTCTGTCTCCAGGTCTCACCTGTCTGTCCCTTTCTCTGTCTCCAGGTCTCACCTGTCTGTCCCTTCTCTGTCTCCAGGTCTCACCTGTCTGTCTCTCAGTCTCACCTTCTGTCTCCAGGTCTCACCTGTCTGTCCCTTTCTCTGTCTCCAGGTCTCACCTGTCCGTCTCTCTCTTTGTCTCCAGGTCTCACCTGTCTGTCCCTCTCTCTGTTTCCAGGCCTCACTTATCTGTCCCTCTCTCTGTATCCAGGTCTCACCTGTCTGTCTGTCTCTATCTCTGTCTCCAGGTCTCACCTGTCTGTCCCTCTCTCTGTCTCCAGGTCTCACATGTCTGTCTCTCTCTCTTTGTATCCAGGTCTCACCTGTCTGTCTGTCTCTCTCTCTGTCTCCAGGTCTCACCTGTCTGTCCCTCTCTCTGTCTCCAGGTCTCACCTGTCTGTCCCTCTCTCTGTATCCAGGTCTCACCTGTCTGTCCCTCTCTCTGTATCCAGGTCTCACTTCGCTGTCTGTCTGTCTCTCTCTCTGTCTCCAGGTCTCACCTGTCTGTCCCTCTCTCTGTCTCCAGGTCTCATCTGTCTGTCTCTCTCTCTGTCTCCAGGTCTCACCTGTCTGTCTTTTCAGTTGTCTCACCTGTCTGTCTCTCTCTCTCTGTCTCCAGGTCTTGTTTCCGGTCTCACTGTCTGTCCCTCTCTCTGTATCCAGGTCTCACTGTCTGTCTGTCTCTCTCTCTGTCTCCAGGTCTCACCTGTCTGTCCCTCTCTCTCTGTCTCCAGGTCTCATCTGTCTGTCTCTCTCTCTGTCTCCAGGTCTCACCTGTCTGTCACTCTCTGTTTCAGGTCTCACCTGTCTGTCACTCTCTCTGTTTCCAGGTCTCACCTGTCTGTCTCTCTGTATCCAGGTCTCACCTGTCTGTCCCTCTCTCTGTATCCAGGTCTCACCTGTCTGTCCCTTTCTCTGTCTCCAGGTCTCACCTGTCTGTCTGTCTCTCTGTCTTCAGGTCTCACCTGTCTGTCTCCAGGTCTCAATCTGTCCCTCTCTCTGTCTCCAGGTCTCACCTGTCTGTCTCTCTCTCTGTCTCCAGGTCTCACCTGTCTGTCTCTCTCTCTGTCTCCAGGTCTCACCTGTCTGTCTCTCTCTCTGTCTCCAGGTCTCACCTGTCTGTCTCTCTCTCTGTCTCCAGGTCTCACCTGTCTGTCTCTCTCTCTGTCTCCAGGTCTAACCTGTCTGTCCCTCTCTCTCTCTGTCTCCAGGTCTCACCTGTCTGTCCCTCTCTCTCTTCAGGTCTCACCTGTCTGTCCCTCTCTCTCTCTGTCTCCAGGTCTCACCTGTCTGTCCCTCTCTCTCTCTGTCTCCAGGTCTCACCTGTCTGTCCCTCTCTCTATCTCTCACCTGTCTGTCCCTCTCTCTCTCTGTCTCCAGGTCTCACCTGTCTGTCCCTCTCTGTCTCCAGGTCTCACCTGTCTGTCCCTCTCTCTGTTTCCAGGTCTCACTTATCTGTCCCTCTCTCTGTATCCAGGTCTCACCTGTCTGTCTGTCTCTATCTCTGTCTCCAGGTCTCACCTGTCTGTCCCTTTCTCTGTCTCAAGGTCTCACCTGTCTGTCCCTTTCTCTGTCTCCAGATCTCACCTGTCTGTCCCTTTCTCTGTCTCCAGATCTCACCTGTCTGTCCCTTTCTCTGTCTCCAGATCTCACCTGTCTGTCTCTCTCTCTCTCTCTCCAGGTCTCACCTGTCTGTCTCTCTCTCTGTCTCCAGGTCTCACCTGTCTGTCCCTTTCTCTGTCTCCAGGTCTCACCTGTCTGTCTCTCTGTCTTCAGGTCTCACCTGTCTGTCTCCAGGTCTCAGTCTGTCCCTCTCTCTGTCTCCAGGTCTCACCTGTCTGTCCCTCTATCTGTCTCCAGGTCTCACCTGTCTGTCCCTCTCTCTGTCTCCAGGTCTCACCTGTCTGTCCCTCTCTCTCTCCAGGTCTCACCTGTCTGTCTCCAGGTCTCACCTGTCTGTCTCTATCTCTGTCTCCAGGTCTCATCTGTCTGTCTCTCTCTCTGTCTCCAGGTCTTACCTGTCTGTCACTCTCTGTTTCCAGGTCTCACCTGTCTGTCACTCTCTCTGTTTCCAGGTCTCACCTGTCTGTCTCTCTCTCTCTGTCTCCAGGTCTCACGTCTCAAGGTCTCGGTCTGTCCCTCTCTCTGTCTCCAGGTCTCACCTGTCTGTCTCTATCTCTGTCTCCAGGTCTCACCTGTCTGTCTCTATCTCTGTCTCCAGGTCTCACCTGTCTGTCCCTTTCTCTGTCTCCAGGTCTCACCTGTCCGTCTCTCTCTTTGTCTCCAGATCTCACCTGTCTGTCCCTCTCTCTGTTTCCAGGCCTCACTTATCTGTCCCTCTCTCTGTATCCAGGTCTCACCTGTCTGTCTGTCTCTATCTCTGTCTCCAGGTCTCACCTGTCTGTCCCTTTCTCTGTCTCCAGGTCTCACATGTCTGTCTCTCTCTCTCTGTCTCCAGGTCTCACCTGTCTGTCTCTCTCTCTCTGTCTCCAGGTCTCACCTGTCTGTCTCTCTCTCTCTGTCTCCAGGTCTCACCTGTCTGTCCCTCTCTCTGTTTCCAGGTCTCACTGTCTGTCCCTCTCTCTGTATCCAGGTTCACTTGTCTGTCTGGTCTTCTCTCTGTCTCCAGGTCTCACCTGTCTGTCCCTCTCTCTGTCTCCAGGTCTCATCTGTCTGTCTCTCTCTCTGTCTCCAGGTCTCACCTGTCTGTCACTCTCTGTTTCCAGGTCTCACCTGTCTGTCACTCTCTCTGTTTCCAGGTCTCACCTGTCTGTCTCTCTGTCTCCAGGTCTCACCTGTCTGTCCCTCTCTCTGTATCCAGGTCTCACCTGTCTGTCCCTCTCTCTGTCTCCAGGTCTCACCTGTCTGTCTGTCTCTCTGTCTTCAGGTCTCACCTGTCTGTCTCCAGGTCTCAATCTGTCCCTCTCTCTGTCTCCAGGTCTCACCTGTCTGTCTCTCTCTCTGTCTCCAGGTCTCACCTGTCTGTCTCTCTCTCTGTCTCCAGGTCTCACCTGTCTGTCTGTCTCTCTGTCTCTCTCACCTGTCTGTCTCTCTCTCTCTGTCTGTCTCTCTCCCTGTCTGTCTCTCTCTCTGTCTCCAGGTCTCACCTGTCTGTCTCTCTCTCTGTCTCCAGGTCTCACCTGTCTGTCTCTCTCTCTGTCTCCAGGTCTCACCTGTCTGTCCCTCTCTCTCTCTGTCTCCAGGTCTCACCTGTCTGTCCCTCTCTCTGTCTCCAGGTCTCACCTGTCTGTCCCTCTCTCTCTCTGTCTCCAGGTCTCACCTGTCTGTCCCTCTCTCTATCTCTCACCTGTCTGTCCCTCTCTCTCTCTGTCTCCAGGTCTCACCTGTCTGTCCCTCTCTGTCTCCAGGTCTCACCTGTCTGTCCCTCTCTCTGTTTCCAGGTCTCACTTATCTGTCCCTCTCTCTGTATCCAGGTCTCACTTATCTGTCCCTCTCTCTGTATCCAGGTCTCACCTGTCTGTCTGTCTCTATCTCCGTCTCCAGGTCTCACCTGTCTGTCCCTTTCTCTGTCTCAAGGTCTCACCTGTCTGTCCCTCTCTCTGTCTCCAGATCTCACCTGTCTCTCTCTCTCTCTCTCTCTCCAGGTCTCACCTGTCTGTCTCTCTCTCTGTCTCCAGGTCTCACCTGTCTGTCCCTTTCTCTGTCTCCAGGTTTCACCTGTCTGTCCCTTTCTCTGTCTCCAGGTCTCACCTGTCTGTCTCTCTGTCTTCAGGTCTCACCTGTCTGTCTCCAGGTCTCAGTCTGTCCCTCTCTCTGTCTCCAGGTCTCACCTGTCTGTCCCTCTATCTGTCTCCAGGTCTCACCTGTCTGTCCCTCTCTCTGTCTCCAGGTCTCACCTGTCTGTCCCTCTCTCTGTCTCCAGGTCTCACCTGTCTGTCCCTCTCTCTCTCCAGGTCTCACCTGTCTGTCCCTCTCTCTCTCCAGGTCTCACCTGTCTGTCCCTCTCTCTCTCCAGGTCTCACCTGTCTGTCCCTCTCTCTCTCCAGGTCTCACCTGTCTGTCCCTCTCTCTCTCTCTCACCTGTCTGTCCCTCTCTCTCTCTCTCACCTGTCTGTCCCTCTCTCTCTCTCTCACCTGTCTGTCCCTCTCTCTCTCTCTCACCTGTCTGTCCCTCTCTCTCTCTGTCTCCAGGTCTCACCTGTCTGTCCCTCTCTCTCTCTCTGTCTCCAGGTCTCACCTGTCTGTCCCTCTCTCTCTCTGTCTCCAGGTCTCACCTGTCTGTCCCTCTCTCTCTGTCTCTCACCTGTCTGTCCCTCTCTCTGTCTCTCACCTGTCTGTCCCTCTCTCTGTCTCTCACCTGTCTGTCCCTATCTCTGTCTCTCACCTGTCTGTCCCTCTCTCTCTCTGTCTCCAGGTCTCACCTGTCTGTCTCCAGGTCTCACCTGTCTGTCTCTGTCTCTGTCTCCAGGTCTCACCTGTCTGTCTCCAGGTCTCACCTGTCTGTCCCTCTCTCTGTCTCTCACCTGTCTGTCCCTCTCTCTGTCTCTCACCTGTCTGTCCCTCTCTCTGTCTCTCACCTGTCTGTCCCTCTCTCTGTCTCTCACCTGTCTGTCCCTCTCTCTCTCTGTCTCCAGGTCTCACCTGTCTGTCTCCAGGTCTCACCTGTCTGTCCCTCTCTCTATCTCTCACCTGTCTGTCCCTCTCTCTGTCTCTCACCTGTCTGTCCCTCTCTCTCTCTCTCACCTGTCTGTCCCTCTCTCTCTCTGTCTCCAGGTCTCACCTGTCTGTCCCTCTCTCTCTCTCTGTCTCCAGGTCTCACCTGTCTGTCCCTCTCTCTCTCTGTCTCCAGGTCTCACCTGTCTGTCCCTCTCTCTCTGTCTCTCACCTGTCTGTCCCTCTCTCTGTCTCTCACCTGTCTGTCCCTCTCTCTGTCTCTCACCTGTCTGTCCCTATCTCTGTCTCTCACCTGTCTGTCCCTCTCTCTCTCCAGGTCTCACCTGTCTGTCTCCAGGTCTCACCTGTCTGTCTCTGTCTCTGTCTCCAGGTCTCACCTGTCTGTCTCCAGGTCTCACCTGTCTGTCCCTCTCTCTGTCTCTCACCTGTCTGTCCCTCTCTCTGTCTCTCACCTGTCTGTCCCTCTCTCTGTCTCTCACCTGTCTGTCCCTCTCTCTCTCTGTCTCCAGGTCTCACCTGTCTGTCTCCAGGTCTCACCTGTCTGTCCCTCTCTCTATCTCTCACCTGTCTGTCCCTCTCTCTGTCTCTCACCTGTCTGTCCCTCTCTCCATCTCTCACCTGTCTGTCCCTCTCTCTGTCTCCAGGTCTCACCTGTCTGTCCCTCTCTCTGTCTCTCACCTGTCTGTCCCTCTCTCTGTCTCCAGGTCTCACCTGTGGTGGCGGCCGGCTGCTTGCTCTTGTTCTTGCCTTTGGGTGCAGGCGGCAGCAGGGCGACCTCCTCCTGGGGCATCTGGGCCACTTTCTGCAGGAAGATCTTCTCCAGAGCCTGGGCCATCAGGACGATGTCGTCTGTGGGCTGCAGACAGCAGAAGCAACCAATCAGAGGCTGGTGTGGGCGGAGCCTGTTGGTGTGGGCGGAGCCTGTCAGTGTGTGCGCGAATGCGTGTACCTTGTTGTAGATGTAACAGTTGGTAAACATGGTGTTGAAGTCCTGCATGGCCTCGCTGGCGCTCCAATAGTAGTTGTTCTCCAGGCGCTTCTTGATGGTCCCCATGTCCATGGGGTTCTTGATCACCTTGTGGTAGTCCTGCAGACAGACAGGGTCAGATCAGGGTCACCTGGCTCACCTGTCCTGGCGGCGCCGGACCACGCCCACCTACCCACAGACACAGCTTGATGGCGTCCACCGGCTGGTAGAAGGGCCAGGCGAACTGGTGCTTCCACAGCGTCTTCACCACCACGTTCTGCATGTACTGCAGCTGGTTGGTCTTCCTGCAGAGGGGGTCAAAGAGGGGTTAGAGGTCACACACACACAGGTCAGAGGCCACAGCTGTGTGCCAGGTATCACCTACCTGCCAGGTTTGTTGGGGTTGGACACCTCAGGCGGGGGCGGGTTGGTGATGGCAGGGGGGCTGGCGGGCGCAGCCTCGGGGGCGTCCGACATGGTGGACGACGGAGACGCAGCAATGCACCGTGGGACGGCAGCGTCTGGCCTGAAGGTGAAAATCGCTCCTCCTCCAGGTGTGTGTGTGTGAGGTCACACAGGTGTTCAGATCAGGTGCTGCAGGTGAAGCTTCAGCTCAGACGATGCCCCAGAGAGACCAGCTCCCATCGCACAACCTGCAACACACACAGCCTGTTAGCCCCGCCCCCTGATGACATCATCAACACATCTCCAGTGCACCGGTGTCTGTTCAGGATGACCGACAATCAGTGAACGCATCATCCAGAGATGAAGCTGGAACTCAGAACACTGGAACCGGGTCAGAAGGGATCCAACAGAACATCTTCAGCAGAGATGTTGGACCAACGTTGAACCAACTGGAGATGATGGACCAACATGGAACCAAATGGAGATGATGGTCCAACATGGAACCAACTGGAGATGTTGGAACCAACATGGAACCAACTGGAGATGATGGTCCAACATGGAACCAACTGGAGATGATGGACCAACGTTGAACCAACTGGAGATGTTGGAACCAACATGGAACCAACTGAAGATGATGGTCCAACATGGAACCAACTGGAGATGTTGGAACCAAAATGGAACCAAATGGAGATGATGGTCCAACGTTGAACCAACTGGAGATGATGGTCCAACGTTGAACCAACTGGAGATGATGGTCCAACATGGAACCAACTGGAGATGTTGGAACCAACATGGAATCAACTGGAGATGTTGGAACCAACATGGAACCAAATGGAGATGATGGTCCAACGTTGAACCAACTGGAGATGATGGAACCAACATGGAACCAAATGGAGATGATGGAAACAACATGGAACCCACTGGAGATGATGGACCAACATGGAACCAAATGGAGATGATGGACC
Organism: Apricaphanius iberus; assembly: GCA_028564705.1. Classification (NCBI taxonomy): domain Eukaryota; kingdom Metazoa; phylum Chordata; class Actinopteri; order Cyprinodontiformes; family Aphaniidae; genus Apricaphanius; species Apricaphanius iberus. Next base: position 92,750 of record JAPXFQ010002430.1, read on the forward strand.
AACATGGAACCAAATGGAGATGATGGACCAACATGGAACCAAATGGAGATGATGGACCAACATGGAACCAAATGGAGATGTTGGAAACAACATGGGACCAACTGGAGATGATGGAAACAACTGGAGATGATGGACCAACATGGAACCCACTGGAGATGATGGACCAACATGGAACCAAATGGAGATGATGGACCAACGTTGAACCAACTGGAGATGATGGACCAACATGGAACCAAATGGAGATGATGGTCCAACATGGAACCAACTGGAGATGTTGGAACCAACATGGAACCAAATGGAGATGATGGTCCAACATGGAACCAACTGGAGATGTTGGAACCAACATGGAACCAACTGGAGATGATGGTCCAACATGGAACCAACTGGAGATGTTGGAACCAACATGGAACCAACTGGAGATGATGGACCAACGTTGAACCAACTGGAGATGTTGGAACCAACATGGAACCAACTGGAGATGATGGTCCAACATGGAACCAACTGGAGATGTTGGAACCAAAATGGAACCAAATGGAGATGATGGTCCAACGTTGAACCAACTGGAGATGATGGTCCAACATGGAACCAACTGGAGATGTTGGAACCAACATGGAACCAACTGGAGATGTTGGAACCAAATGGCGATGATGGTCCAACGTTGAACCAACTGGAGATGATGGAACCAACATGGAACCAAATGGAGATGATGGAAACAACATGGAACCCACTGGAGATGATGGACCAACATGGAACCAAATGGAGATGATGGACCAACATGGAACCAAATGGAGATGATGGACCAACATGGAACCAAATGGAGATGATGGACCAACATGGAACCAAATGGAGATGTTGGAAACAACATGGGACCAACTGGAGATGATGGAAACAACTGGAGATGATGGAACCAACATGGAACCAAATGGAGATGATGGTCCAACATGGAACCAAATGGAGATGTTGGAACCAACATGGAACCAAATGGAGATGATGGAACCAACATGGAACCAAATGGAGATGATGGACCAACATGGAACCAAATGGAGATGATGGTCCAACATGGAACCAAATGGAGATGGTGGAATCAACATGGAACCAAATGGAGATGTTGGAATCACATGGAACCAACTATAGATGATGGTCCAACATGGAACCAACTGAAGATGTTGGAACCAACATGAAACCAACTGGAGATGTTGGAACCAACGTGGAACCAAATGAAGATGTTGGAACCAACGTGGAACCAAATGGAGATGATGGACCAACGTTGAACCAACTGGAGATGTTGGAACCAACATGGAACCAACTGGAGATGATGGTCCAACATGGAACCAACTGGAGATGTTGGAACCAACATGGAACCAAATGGAGATGATGGTCCAACATGGAACCAACTGGAGATGTTGGAACCAACATGGAACCAAATGGAGATGATGGTCCAACATGGAACCAACTGGAGATGTTGGAATCAACATGGAACCAACTGGAGATGATGGTCCAACATGGAACCAACTGGAGATGTTGGAACCAACATGGAACCAACTGGAGATGATGGACCAACATGGAACCAACTGAAGATGTTGGAAACAACATGGGACCAACTGGAGATGATGGAACCAACATGGAACCAACTGGAGATGATGGACCAACATGGAACCAAATGGAGATGTTGGACCAACATGGAACCAACTGAAGATGTTGGAAACAACATGGGACCACCTTGAGATGATGGAACCAACATGGAACCAAATGGAGATGATGGACCAACATGGAACCAAATGGAGATGTTGGACCAACATGGAACCAAATGGAGATGATGGTCCAACATGGAACCAAATGGAGATGTTGGAACCAACATGGAACCAAATGGAGATGTTGGAACCAACATGGAACCAAATGGAGATGATGGAACCAACATGGAACCAAATGGAGATGATGGACCAACATGGAACCAAATGGAGATGATGGTCCAACATGGAACCAAATGGAGATGGTGGAATCAACATGGAACCAAATGGAGATGTTGGAATCACATGGAACCAACTATAGATGATGGTCCAACATGGAACCAACTGAAGATGTTGGAACCAACATGAAACCAACTGGAGATGTTGGAACCAACATGGAACCAAATGAAGATGTTGGAACCAACGTGGAACCAAATGGAGATGATGGAACCAACATGGAACCAACTGGAGATGATGGTCCAACATGGAACCAACTGGAGATGTTGGAACCAACATGGAACCAAATGGAGATGATGGTCCAACATGGAACCAACAGGAGATGTTGGAACCAACATGGAACCAAATGGAGATGATGGTCCAACATGGAACCAACTGGAGATGTTGGAACCAACATGGAACCAACTGGAGATGATGGTCCAACATGGAACCAACTGGAGATGATGGACCAACGTTGAACCAACTGAAGATGTTGGAACCAACATGGAACCAACTGGAGATGATGGTCCAACATGGAACCAACTGGAGATGATGGACCAACATGGAACCAAATGGAGATGTTGGAAACAACATGGGACCAACTGGAGATGATGGAAACAACATGGGACCAACTGGAGATGATGGACCAACATGGAACCAAATGGAGATGTTGGACCAACATGGAACCAACTGAAGATGTTGGAAACAACATGGGACCAACTGGAGATGATGGAACCAATATGGAACCAACATGGAACCCACAGAGATGATGGTCCAACATGGAACCAACTGAGGATTTTGGAACCAACGTGAAACCAAATGGAGATGATGGAACCAATATGGAACCAAAATTGAACCAACTAGAGATGATGGTCCAACATGGAACCAAATGGAGATGATGGACCAAAATGGAACCAAATGGTGATAATGGTCCAACATGGAACCAACTGCAGATGGACCTACTAGAGATGAGTGTCGTCATCAGCCCCTGTGAAAGGTGCTAGAACCCTCTAGTGTAACCCTTTATCTCTCCCAGGTCATTGAACCAGAACCAGAATTCAGCAATCAATAAGCCATGATTTCAACTGGACCTCCAGAACCAAATCTGAAACGATGAAGCTTAAGATCCATCAGTAGGATCTGGAAGCAGCTCCTAAACACATGCCTTGCCCAGTTTGCTCTCAACACTAAATCCTTTTCTCGTTTTTGGAAGAAACCAAGTTGGGTTCTCTAGAAGTTTCAGATGACAACCGAATCAGAGCTTCTAAAAGTAAAATTCAGTTTCAGTTCAGTTTATTTCTATAACGCCAACAGATGTCATCTGTAGGCCCTTTACAAGAAAAATCATTTCAATACAATTAAGCTTGGTTCATGCTTGATGCATCCGCCTGGTCCGCACGGCTCCACGCGGCCAAATGACGTCATTACAGCAACCACGCCTCTCTGCGCGGCCACCGCGGAGACCCACATTTCAGCACCGCGCACCTAGGATATTTTGTAACAATGCGGACGGTCCCGCGCGGAAAAACATGGGGGAGGTTCGTAAATACAGACATTTTTATGATTCGGCCGATAGAGATCACTGTGATCAACCATGTTTTAATGGACGAGAGGACAGTCTCCTTTTCCTCCTTTTTTCCTAAGTAAACAGCATAAAACTTCTGCTTTGTTTGAGCTCACAGGTGTCGCCGTCTTGTAAACAACAGTGATTACTACTTCTACTATGGTGTAGTGTTTTATGCATGCCGTAGAGCCCTACGCCGCCCCCTACAGTTTTTGAGAATATTGGTTCTCAGGAGGGACAAGCCGCAGAAAGTATAAATGCTGCTAGAAGGCGTCTCAGCCGGTTCCGCACGTCTCATTTCCACACGGAACGTTCATGCGTCAAGTATAAACCAAGCTTTATACAAACATAGACGACAAGAATCATTCATTCCACCGGACCCCCAGGTACCGGTCTACAGTCATACCTGATCCCCAGGTACCGGTCTACAGTCATACCGGACCCTCAGGTACCGGTCTACAGTCATACCGGACCCTCAGGTACCGGTCTACAGTCATACCGGACCCTCAGGTACCAGTCTACAGTCAAACCGGACCCTCAGGTACCGGTCTACAGTCAAACCGGACCCCCAGGTACCGGTCTACAGTCAAACCGGACCCCCAGGTACCGGTCTACAGTCAAACCGGACCCCCAGGTACCGGTCTGCAGTCATACCGGACCCTCAGGTACCGGTCTGCAGTCAAACCGGACCCCCAGGTACCGGTCTACAGTCATACCGGACCCTCAGGTACCGGTCTACAGTCAAACCGGACCCTCAGGCACCGGTCTACATTCAAACCGGACCCTCAGGTACCGGTCTACAGTCATACCGGAGCCTCAGGTACCGGTCTACAGTCAAACCGGACCCTCAGGCACCGGTCTACAGTCATACCGGACCCTCAGGTACCGGTCTACAGTCAAACCGGACCCTCAGGCACCGGTCTACATTCAAACCGGACCCTCAGGCACCGGTCTACAGTCATACCGGACCCTCAGGTACCGGTCTACAGTCAAACCGGACCCCCAGGTACCGGTCTACAGTCAAACCGGACCCCCAGGCACCGGTCTACAGTCAAACCGGACCCCCAGGTACCGGTCTACAGTCAAACCGGACCCCCAGGTACCGGTCTACAGTCATACCGGACCCCCAGGTACCGGTCTACAGTCATACCGGACCCCCAGTTACCGGTCTACAGTCAAACCGGACCCCCAGGTACCGGTCTACAGTCAAACCGGACCCCCAGGTACCGGTCTACAGTCAAACCGGACCCTCTAGTACTAGTCCAGGGTCATGCCGGGTCCCAGATACCGGTTCGGGGTGTCCCGGGAGTCCAGCTGCCTGCATGCTTCTGCCGTTATCCGGCTAGTGATCGAGCTAACAGTTAGCACCCATTTTTGCACCGCAGACATCCACCCCAACAGCAGCTCCACTCGCCCGTTTTCATTCGGCTCTGCTGATGTTCTGCTAACTAAAGCCTCTGGTATTGCATTGGGTGCGGCTGGGGTCCGGTTCTGCTCGTTATTTGGACCGAAACATCTTCCTACCGAGCCAGAAAAGATGGCGGGCAAGCCTCGGCTAATGGCTTGCTGTTAGCAGACCGAGCTGTGCTCCTTCATGGGGAGCCGCAGACTGGCCCATAGGGAGGTGGACAAACTCGCATCATGTGTGGGAGAAAACACCGGGACTCTTTATGGGTTAAGGAGGTTTTTGGGAGCGGGCTTTTCGGTTCAAAGCTCGAATATTTGCGGATGCTCCCGCTCCGTGTTGCTAACCTGTTAGCATGCTAGTCTGTTAGCTGAGCTTTGTCTGAAGGCGCCGAACGGCCAGCAGCCTCCGAACCGCGGCCCGAACCATCCGCATATCCCGCCCCCTAATCCCGGCACCACAACCCTTAAAGCCGTGTTTACTTTGTATTTACGGTGCTCCGGTGGTCCAGCGGCGGATCCAGAAGCTTCTCTGCGGGGATTTTATTTAACAGCCAGGTAGCATAATAGATGACTTATCAGCTGTCTACACTGTGCGCATGCGCTGTACCAATTCACGTCATACGTGTTGTTGTGAGTTGATTGGCTGGTAGCATGAAAGAGACGCTGTGATTGGCTTTGACGTTTCATATTTTAGATATTTGTTGCTATGGTTATGATTGGTCAATAAACTGTCTGACGTGTTGTGGTTGGCTGATTATATATGTGGGGTGTCGTGGTTGGCTGGTTGCACACACATGTTTTACGTTGGCGCCGTGACCCAAACTACGTTTCCCAGCATGCAACGGCAGCACTGGGGATCCCGGGCTTCTCCGTTTCAGATTCATTTAATCAATGCTGGTTTGTTTTGAGCCCATCACAGAGACTAAAAATGCAAAGTATGAGTAATAATAAGATCAAAAAAATCAATTAATCACTAAAAGCAGTTCTTATTCATATATTTTACTTGCAACAGCCGGGTTCATTATGCCATGAACACATTTAATAAATAAAACTAATAATAAAAATGTTAGGTTTTAAAACGTTGAACGCCGTTTTGGTCATCTTCATCGATGGGAATAAAATGAAATACCTGCAAGTATCAAAGTTTATAACCAAAAGTTTTAGTGTTTTTCAGTCCAGTCAAACAGCTCCTGAACTCAAGGAATGAGTCAGACTCCTCAGCTAGCAGGTATCTGGCGCTGCTGGAGAAGAAATACAGGTACATGGCAACAAACAGGTGACTGCATCAGAGCCAGGCTATGGTAGCTGCTCATTATTTGGTTGATCTACTGGTTCTGGGGCTTTCGCAACAATCTAAGCACTGCAATCACCTCCACAGCTTGACATGATGTAGACAGACTCTAGAGTCTAGACACACGTGGACAGTTGCTGTCTTGTTTGAAGACAGTATTTGGCCTCCATGACAGCTGTATGACAGTCTCCTCATCACAACCTAAAAGCTTAATATCCAGGCGGCACAGATGATATTCCTTAGTAACACTTCCTGGATGACACCATCAGTTGTTGCTCTGCTAATCCACCTCATTTGGTTTTTGCCGCTCCTCTTTAATTCTCTGGCCATATGGCAGAGAGATGTTGGAGTAGGGGAGATGGTCGTTGCCTGTTATGATTGTTGGCAGAGGTGGTTTGAACTTCCTCCTTCTGCAACAGCGTCCTCACAGGTCTACCTAAAAAGTCCCTCAGAGGGGTGCAGCTGATCCAGAACGCTGCTGCTGGCGTCCACACTAGAACCTGAGCTGACTTTTATTCCACACACTAAAATTATTACTAAAATAGGTTTTTATCACCTAAAGAACATCACCAGACTCCGCCCAATTCTCTCTCTGACTAATACAGAGACACTAATGCAGCTTTTATCACCAGTAGAATCGATTACTGTAATGATCTCTGGTCTTCCCAAAAAGACTACCTCAGGTTTACAGCTTCTACAAACTCAGCAGCTCGTGTCCTGATGAAGACCAGGAGGAAGGAGCACATTACATCGGTCTTAGAATCACTGCATTGGCTCCCCGTATGTTTTAGGATCCATTTTAAGGTTCTTTTAATGGTTTTTAAGTGTCTTAATGGTCTTGGGCCTTGGACCAGCCCTCCCTCCTCTGGGCGCCCTGGGTCGGTGCCTTGGCTGCTGCTGTTGATGCTGACGGCTCAATGATGGCGTTTCCTGAATCATCTGTACTCAGCCCATTGTTTGCTTTTGTTTACTGTTGCTTTTATGTGTGTGTGTGGGAGATGGGCTGGGCATCTCTATATTTGAGATGATGATTTTATTCTGGGTTTGGGTAGGGGGGGTGGGGTCATTTTAACCTGTAAAGCACTTTGAGAAGCTTTGTAGTTGGATTGATTGATTTCATTAATGAATTATCATACTTTGGAGAGAATATCATTCATCCATTACCCATACATATTATTCTTGTAGGATGGGGGGGTCCAACAAGGAAGGGAGGAGTAAAACCTGGACAAGTTGCCAGGTCCATCATAGCAGAACCAACCTTAAATTCTTTATTCTTAGCAAATATATCTCTGCCTAGACACAACCACTGAGGTCAACTTTTCTTATATATATATATATATATATTTAATGAAAATGTAATTAAAAGAATGTTTCTGAATTGCCTGCGTGGTCAGTTGGATCTAATACGGTGGAGGCATGGGCATGACAGACGTGAGGTACGTGTGGGAAACATCATCCACTTTTCCCATATCAGTGCTCTCTGTTCTTCTGCTGTTTCAGCCGTTTAGTTCATTTATATATGGTAACCTACTTTCTGAGCCGTCATTAAACACATCTCAAGCATCAGACAATAGCTGGTAGGTGCAGCAGAACGAAGCAGAGCAGCACGTCCAGCAATCCACCAACCAGAACCAGGAAAAAGGCAAAAAACATTGCAGTTTATCAAACAAGGTGTAAGTTGAGTTATGCTGTTACATGCAGATATTATTAGCCTAGTTAATACCAGCTGGTTAACAATACTAATGTAACTAACTTCTCTAGCTAGTTCATGCTAGGAATAAACCAACTTCTTTTTCATTTCATTTTACTGCTTTTTATATTTTTAAAATAAAACTTTATTTCCACAGATGTTGGTCAGGGAGGTTCTGCACAGGTGGGACAGAATATAAGTGGCTGAGATCAAATATCTATGGAAGAAGACTTTTAGGTTAGTTTCCACAGTAACGTCACTACTAATCACCCTAGCTTTTTTTCAACATTTTCTTTATTTCTAATGCCACAATAGTAACGATGAGTCAGGGAGGAGACCAGAGGTCAGCAGCAGGGACGATGATGATCCAAGGAGAGATTAGAACTTGCTAAGAAAAATAGATCCATAAATGGGAGAACCCAGGCGGGAATCAGGACAGGATTTTCTTCAGAATTACTCTCATGATTCTATCAGGTTCATCACCACAACCAGAAATCCTGACGCCCTTTTGTTCATAGTTCAATAAACTTTGGCCATCTCCCTTCACACCATATAAGTTATACTAATCTATCGAAGTAGATTATTGTGTTTGTTCTGATAATTCCACTGAGTTATGTGTTTCTGCTGAGCAGGTAGAACCTCGTAACTAGTATTTAATAAGTGTTTAAATATTAATACTGCTGATAACTAAGCCAGCTGACTCCTGGTGCAACAGTTTAATCCCCACTAAATAATGAGACACAGACCAGTTTCTGAACTCAGGGCAGATAAACCTGATTATCAACAAGCTTTATTCATCAGAGAGTATAGTCATCATCATCTTCATCAGTCCTGTTGCTATGGGCCTGTGTCCTGGACTGCAGAGGCTGTGGACATGCAGCAGAGCCAAGCAGACAGACAGCTGGACAGACAGGAGCAGAGAGGTAGACGGGTGGACAGGAAGTGAGGTGGAGGGGACGACAGGTGGACAGGAGGTGGACAGACAGGTGGGCAGGACGTGGACAGACAGGAGCAGAGAGGTAGACGGGTGGACAGGAAGTGAGGTAGAGGGGACGACAGGTGGACAGGAGGTGGGCAGGACGTGGACAGACAGGAGCAGAGAGGTAGACAGGTGGACAGGAAGTGAGGTACAGAGGATGAGAGGTGGACAGACATTTGGACAGGAGGGGGACAGACAGGTGGGCAGGACATGGACAGACAGGAGCAGAGAGGTAGACAGGTGGACAGGAAGTGAGGTAGAGGGGACGACAGGAGGACAGGATGTGGACAGACAGGTGGGCAGGACGTGGACAGACAGGAGCAGAGAGGTAGACGGGTGGACAGGAAGTGAGGTAGAGGGGACGACAGGTGGACAGGAGGTGGACAGACAGGTGGGCAGGACGTGGACAGACAGGAGCAGAGAGGTAGACGGGTGGACAGGAAGTGAGGTAGAGGGGACGACAGGTGGACAGGAGGTGGGCAGGACATGGACAGACAGGAGCAGAGAGCTAGACAGGTGGACAGGAAGTGAGGTAGAGAAGATGAGAGGTGGACAGACATTTGGACAGGAGGGGGACAGGAGGTGTAGCCAGGTAGCTATAGTTTTATTTACAGACATGAAGTCAGATGCATTAGAACAATTATTGGCTGTCTTCCGTAGGCTCCTCCCCCTTCATATCTGTGTCAGCCAATCCCCTGTGAGAGGGGGCGGGCTCTGCAGGCTGAGGGGAGGGATGAGAGGAGGAAGAGGAAGAGGAGGAGGACAGGGAGGAGGACAAGGAGAGGGGGAGGTCTGGAGGCTGTTCCGTCTGTTGCCTCCCGTCTCCATCTGCTTCTCCTCCCATAAGCCCCTCCTCCTTCTCCTCCTCCTCCTGCCCCCCCTCTCTTCCTCTTTGAGACGCGGTGAACTGCAGGTGATGAAGGTGCGCCTCCTTCTCCCCGGCCGCCTCCCTCTCACGGCGTTCCAGGAAGAGCGGAGCCTCCAGAGCGAGGTAGGAAGCGCCGAGCTGCCGGAGGTCCAGCTCAAAGGGGCTGCCGCTGGGCCGATCGCCTCCTGCTCCTCCTCCACCTCTCTTACCCTTACGGGGGTGGGAGGACACTGGGGAGGGGAGGCCATCGGGGAGGAGCGACTGGATCTTTGGGAGCCAACGTTTACGAACTCTGCGGGCGTTGGTGCACATGTCGGCGGCAATGACGTTCATCTCACTTTCCTTGAAGTTAGGAGCAAAGTTCTGACAGTACACTGAGGAGGAGGTGGAGGTGGAGGAGGAGGTGGAGCAGGAAAACAGGTTTCAGTGTGTGAAGGAGGCGTTAGCAGCAGATTCTGACAGAGACTCTTACGTTTGACTGTGTTCAACACCCGGTTGTCCAGAGGTTTCCGACTGGGATCATTGGTGGAGGAGCGAATCCCTGTCCCACAGCTATTGGCCAGAGTGTTTCTATGGAAACCAAAATAACCCAATCAGAGAGAGTTTGGGAGTAAATGTGTCTGATGAGTCTGCAGGAATAAACACACAAAGTGGTCTGATGTACTCAGGTGAGACGGACCTGGGGGGCCCTGTGTTGCTGTGTATATCTGACAGGTAAAGGTAAACCAGTCTTCTAGCCGTGCGGCCAGGTGTGTCGGTCTCAGGTAACATCTCACCTGTCGAAGAAGGTGGCCAGCAGCCTCCTGAGCAGCACCTTGTGTTTGACGCCAGCACAAAGGTGGCAGTTCATCAGCTGACCTCGTGTCATGAACACACCTGAACCTGAACACACCACAAGGTGTCAACAAGTCACATGATCCGACCGATTCTCTGTTGCCATGGCAACGGTCAGGCAACCCACCTGCTACCAGCTCCACTTTCTCTCCAGGATCCCCCTCGGTGTAGAGCGACGGGTGGCAGCGGTACCCGATCTGGCTGATCAGACTGGCAGGGAGGGCCATGTTGTCCCGGCCAACCAGAACGCAGGGCCGTCGCTCGTTAGCCAATGGGAGGGGCAGCAGCTCCAGTTTTTCTTGAACTAAACCAATGAAAAGTTAAGACAGGAGGAGCTAAATACCTACAATACTGAACAGTTACAAAGAGGAAAAAAAACTAGTTGAAGGAGGTCTGGCGTCGCTGAGTCATCGATTCTAAAGGTCCCAGGCCCCTTTGTCAACGGTTATAAAGGTCCCAGGCCACTGACTCAACGGTTATAAAGGTCCCAGGCCACTGAGTCAATGGTTATAAAGGTCCCAGGCCCCTCAGTCAATGGTTCTAAAGGTCCTAGGCCCCTGAGTCAATGGTTCTAAAGGTCCCACGCACCTGACTCAATGGTTATAAAGGTCCTAGGCCCCTGACTCAATGGTTCTAAAGGTCCCAGGCCACTGAGTCAACGGTTCTAAAGGTCCCAGGCCACTGAGTCAACGGTTATAAAGGTCCTAGGCCCCTGAGTCAATGGTTCTAAAGGTCCCACGCACCTTACTCAATGGTTATAAAGGTCCTAGGCCCCTGACTCAATGGTTCTAAAGGTCCCACGCACCTGACTCAATGGTTATAAAGGTCCTAGGCCCCTGACTCAATGGTTCTAAAGGTCCCAGGCCACTGAGTCAACGGTTCTAAAGGTCCCAGGCCACTGAGACAATGGTTATAAAGGTCCCAGGCCCCTCAGTCAATGGTTCTAAAGGTCCTAGGCCCCTGAGTCAATGGTTCTAAAGGTCCCACGCACCTGACTCAATGGTTATAAAGGTCCTAGGCCCCTGACTCAATGGTTCTAAAGGTCCCAGGCCACTGAGTCAACGGTTATAAAGGTCCCAGGCCACTGAGTCAACGGTTATAAAGGTCCCAGGCCACTGAGTCAATGGTTATAAAGGTCCCAGGCCCCTCAGTCAATGGTTCTAAAGGTCCTAGGCCCCTGAGTCAATGGTTCTAAAGGTCCCACGCACCTGACTCAATGGTTATAAAGGTCCTAGGCCCCTGACTCAATGGTTCTAAAGGTCCCAGGCCATTGAGTCAACGGTTCTAAAGGTCCCAGGCCACTGAGTCAACGGTTATAAAGGTCCCAGGCCCCTGAGTCAATGGTTCTAAAGGTCCTAGGCCCCTGAGTCAATGGTACTAAAGGTCCCACGCACCTGACTCAATGGTTATAAAGGTCCTAGGCCCCTGACTCAATGGTTCTAAAGGTCCCAGGCCACTGAGTCAACGGTTCTAAAGGTCCCAGGCCCCTCAGTCAATGGTTCTAAAGGTCCTAGGCCCCTGAGTCAATGGTTCTAAAGGTCCCACGCACCTGACTCAATGGTTATAAAGGTCCTAGGCCCCTGACTCAATGGTTCTAAAGGTCCCAGGCCACTGAGTCAACGGTTCTAAAGGTCCCAGGCCACTGAGTCAATGGTTATAAAGGTCCCAGGCCCCTCAGTCAATGGTTCTAAAGGTCCTAGGCCCCTGAGTCAATGGTTCTAAAGGTCCCACACACCTGACTCAATGGTTATAAAGGTCCTAGGCCCCTGACTCAATGGTTCTAAAGGTCCCAGGCCACTGAGTCAACGGTTATAAAGGTCCCAGGCCACTGAGTCAACGGTTCTAAAGGTCCCAGGCCACTGAGTCAACGGTTATAAAGGTCCCAGGCCCCTGAGTCAATGGTTATAAAGGTCCTAGGCCCCTGAGTCAATGGTACTAAAGGTCCCACGCACCTGACTCAATAGTTATAAAGGTCCTCGGCCCCTGACTCAATGGTTCTAAAGGTCCCAGGCCCCTGAGTCAACGGTTCTAAAGGTCCCAGGCCCCAGAGTCAATGGTTCTAAAGGTCCTAGTCAACTGAGTCAACGGTTATAAAGGTCCCAGAACCCCTGAGTCAACGGTTATAAAGGTCCCAGGCCCCTGAGTCAATGGTTCTAAAGGTCCCAGGCCCCTGAGTCAATGGTTCTAAAGGTCCCAGGCCCCTGAGTCAACGGTTATAAAGGTCCCAGAACCCCTGAGTCAACGGTTATAAAGGTCCCAGGCCCCTGAGTCAGCGGTTATAAAGGTCCCAGGCCCCTGAGTCAATGGTTATAAAGGTCCTAGAACCCCTGAGTCAATGGTTATAAAGGTCCCAGGCCACTGAGTCAACGGTTATAAAGATCGTAGGCCCCTGAGTCAATGGTTATAAAGGTCCTAGAACCCCTGAGTCAATGGTTATAAAGGTCCCAGGCCACTGAGTCAACGGTTATAAAGGTCCCAGAACCCCTGAGTCAACAGTTCTACAGGTCCCAGGCCACTGAGTCAACGGTTATAAAGGTCCCAGAACCCCTGAGTCAACAGTTCTACAGGTCCCAGGCCCCTGAGTCAATGGTTCTAAAGGTCCCAGGCCACTGAGTCAACGGTTCGGAAGGTCCCAGGCCCCTGAATCAATGGTTCTAAAGGTCCCAGGCCCCTGAGCCAACAGTTCTAAAGGACCCAGGCCACTGAATATATAAATAAATACCCAGAACTTGGCAAAAGGTACTAGTGGAGAGACGCCTTAAGACACCCAAGGAAAGGACACTATACACTCATTTATACATCCCATATACACTCTATACTCCCAGGTCCAGGCACCGATGCCCTAGCAAAACCAAAACCAAACAGCCTGTCCTATCTCTCTCCTGGAACCCAACCCCAAGGGAGGCCACTAGCACAACCATCAGGGGCCCCCGTGCCGAGGCAGGATCCCAGTGCCACCAATGGCTAAAATACTCCAGCAACATACCCAACCAGACCAGGAATAGGCCAAAACCCCGGGCGGCAAACCCACCAGTCCTCGGCGACTACCATCCGATGGCCCAGCAAGAAACAGAACCCAGCACCCTCACCTACCCGCCCTGCACGTCCAGCCACCGGCCAGTCCACCGTGGAGCCCGACCTAGTCAAATGCCTAACCCCAGCACCCCGCAGCGCACAAGGACCGAGACCCAGGAGCTATTTCCAGTGCCAAAAGGACCAACCGGGTCCGGAGACGCCGCTCACCCACCGCATCCACCAGCCATCACCCCAACGTCTAACTAAAGGAGGGGGCACACCAGGAACTGGCGACGAGAACCAGCCCACAGAGGTGGAAAAAGGCGGCAGCACATCCCAGACGCTTTTCGACCACCACCCCCACCAGCCAGCGGACAGCACCAGAGGCCACCCATACCGGCCAAGCACCGGTCAGGACCGCAGCTAAAGGATGCAGTGCCCAAAGCCCCGACCCCCAAAGCCCACCCTAGACCCATCCAGGAGCGGCGCAATCCGCCCGTGCAACTCCCCTAAAGCATGCAGTAGCCACCAGCCAAGGCCACCAAAGTAGAGAGGTGCTTAGGGAAATGGCCCAAGCCCAACTGAAGTTTTATATTTATATTTATTTATATATGAAACTAATATGTAAAAACATTACACAGTTTACAACTATATGTCTTACTGCACGTACCTACAGCATGATAGGAGTAAATGTAAACTGATTAGATATTTCACATGCAATTAAAGGAATTTAGTGACGTCAGCATTTTATTTTGCCATCAGTGGCTGACCCTAGCCCTAGAAATGGACCCTTAAACATGACTGGGCAGAAGGAACTCACTGTAGGGGTTTCCAGTGTGACCATAGATGTGTTGGTAGAGTCCAGGATGGACTGTGTTCCCATAGTAATCGTCTTCCAGCTCCTCTTCAGTTGGAGGGTGGGAGAGAGGCGAGTCGGTGGGGATGCTAGATCCTCCTGGACTGGAGTGCCCCCCGCCCGCTAGCAGGTATGACTGCAGGCCTGGAACCAAAGCCCCACCTGCAGTCAGGTAACACAGAGCGCTGCTCCTGGAGGACTGCAGCTCCCCGACCAGGTCAACTCTGATGGAGACAGACAATTGAGGGTTGATCCCCTTTTCTTTGTGGAATGAGACTAAACAACCACAGGGCGAGAGAAGAAAGGCAGAAACAGAGCGACACTGACAAGAGCAATGAAGAAAAGTTTAAACACAAAAACTAAAGACGGAAAAAGTAAATACTAAAGATACAAGACCAAAGACTAAAGCTAAAAATAAATATATAAAAAACTAGAATAAATAAAAACCTCGTAAAGATTAAAAAGTCTAAATACTATGGAAAAAAATACAAAATAAAGAAAACACTAAAGACTAAACATTAAAAAGACTAAAATAAAAAAGTAAACGCTATTGAAAGAAGACTAAAGACTGAAGAACAATAAATAATTCTATTTTAAAAAGAAGTAAAAACCTAGTAACAATTAAAACGTCTAAAGACTAGAGGAAGATATTTAAGAATTATGTAAAAATTAAGAAATAACAAAACCAAAGAAGACAAAATATTGCAAGAAAAAATTAGCTCATAAATCTTATTCTAACACCAAGAGATTCATCCGTCCAGCTAGCAGCACGCCTGACTGGTAACAACAAAGGTTTGAATGATAATGCGCTTCCTACCTGGCCTCCTCTGCTCCTCCGTCTCCTCCTCCTTTATGCTCAGCCGGAGGAGTATCGGATCTCTCCTGCTTGATCCTGCTGACGGCCAGCAGCAGCTCCTCTGGGCTGAGAGACGGTTGGTCAGGACTGACCTCCCGCAGCTGGGGGGTGCTGCGCTGCTGCACCACAGGGACATCAAACCCTCCGAGCTCGTCTGCTGAGGTCGTCTGTTTTACATCCACAGTTCAAGAAAATATGTGTGAGAATGATGTTCAACATCTGACTCTGAGTTTATCACAGCTAAAACTTTAGGTCTAAGGAATCTGCAGTTACTCCAACATCCAGCAGAGGGTGCTGTCTGATATGGGGAGTTTGACATGTTTCATTTCAGATCATCCTCATCATGATGAAGATCATTATCCAGCAGATGAAGACCATCCAGCCTCCTCCTTCTCTTCCTCTGTCCATGATGGAGGACACCAAGATGGACAGAATCAAGATGGAGGAAACTGGGATGGAGGAAACCATGATGGACAGAACCATGATGGACAGAACAAAGATGGAGGAAACCATGATGGACAGAACCATGATGGACAGAACCATGATGGACAGAAAAAGATGGAGGAAACCATGATGGACAGAACCATGATGGACAGAACAAAGATGGAGGAAACCATGATGGACAGAACCATGATGGACAGAACCAAGAAGGAGGAAACCATGATGGACAGAACCAAGATGGAGGAATCCAAGATGGAGGAAACCATGATGGACAGAACCAAGATGGACAGAACAAAGATGGAGGAAACCGAGATGGACAGAACCAAGATGGACAGAACAAAGATGGAGGAAACCATGATGGACAGAACCATGATGGAGGAATCCAAGATGGACAGAACCAAGATGGACAGAACCAAGATGGACAGAACAAAGATGGACAGAACAAAGATGGAGGAAACCATGATGGACAGAACCATGATGGACAGAACAAAGATGGAGGAAACCATGACGGACAGAACCATGATGGACAGAACCATGATGGACAGAACAAAGATGGAGGAAACCATGATGGACAGAACCAAGATGGACAGAACAAAGATGGAGGAAACCAAAATGGATAGAATCATGATGGACAGAACCAAGATGGAGGAAACCATGACGGACAGAACCATGATGGACAGAACCATGATGGACAGAACAAAGATGGGGGAAACCATGATGGACAGAACCAAGATGGACAGAACAAAGATGGAGGAAACCATGATGGACAGAACCATGATGGACAGAACCATGATGGAGGAAACCATGATGGACAGAACCAAGATGGAGGAAACCAAGATGGATAGAACCATGATGGACAGAACAAAGATGGAGGAAACCATGATGGACAGAACCATGATGGACAGAACCAAGATGGACAGAACCATGATGGACAGAACCAAGATGGAGGAAACCATGATGGACAGAACCATGATGGACAGAACAAAGATGGAGGAAACCGAGATGGACAGAACCATGATGGACAGAACAAAGATGGAGGAAACCGAGATGGACAGAACCATGATGGACCGAACAAAGATGGAGGAATCCAAGATGGAGGAATCCAAGATGGAGGAAACAAAGATGAGGAAACCATGATGGACAGAACCAAGAAGGAGAAATCCAAGATGGAGGAAACCAAGGTGAGGAAACCATGATGGACAGAACCAAGATGGACAGAACAAAGATGGAGGAATCCATGATGTACAGAACCAAGATGGAGGAAACTGGGATGGAGGAAACCATGATGGACAGAACCAAGATGGAGGAAACCAAGATGGACAGAACCATGATGAACAGAACAAAGATGGAGGAAACCGAGATGGACAGAACCATGATGGACAGAACAAAGATGGAGGAATTCAAGATGGAGGAATCCAAGATGGAGGAAACAAAGATGAGGAAACCATGATGGACAGAACCAAGAAGGAGAAATCCAAGATGGAGGAAACCAAGGAGAGGAAACCATGATGGACAGAACCAAGATGGAGGAAACCGAGATGGAGGAAACCATGATGGAGGAATCCAAGATGGAGGAATCCAAGATGGAGGAAACCATGATGGACAGAACCAAGATGGACAGAACCATGATGGACAGAACAAAGATGGACTGAACCATGATGGACAGAACCAAGATGGAGGAAACCATGATGGACAGTACCAAGATGGACAGAACCATGATAGACATGATAACCTCTCAGCAACTACCAGGCACGGTGGAGGATAAGTAATGCCCTGGACTTCGGTGTATTTTGGTGTTATTAAAAGGACCATGATCCTCGCTGAATGTGAGTCCATCTGTACAACAGCTGACGCTTGAGCCAAACTGGGTCATCATCAGAACCAAGATCCAAACACAGCAGCAGGTCCTGTGGTCTCCAAGGTCCAGACCTCAGTCTGAAATGCTGCAGTGAGAATTTTGGACCAAGCTTCCTCCAAACAATGTAGGAGTTTCAGCTGCTGGAGGCGGCCTCACCAAGCGATGGGGTGGTGTTGGTGACATGATGGGTGGATGGATGGGTGGAGGAGCTCACCTGAGAGTCACAGCACAGAGGAGAGGAAGACGAGGAAGTCTTCATCATCATCAGCTCCATCCCTCGCTCCACGATGTTCTGGATCTGGAGGTAGCCGGCGGTATACATGAGGACCAGCTGTTCGCTGGCGGCCATGCTCAGGCGTCCCGTGTAGCAGAAGGACAGGATCTGCTGGAAACACGTCGGCGTTACCGACGACGGCAGCTCAAACACCGCCTGGGTGTAGGACGGCGAGGAAGAGAGGTCGGCCGCGGAGCTGAACAGGTCTCTGAAGTAGAGCGAGGACGCCGCCAGGATGGCCCGGTGCGCCTTGAAGGACTGACCCTGGACCAGGATGGAGACGTCGCAGTACTGGCCCAGCAGCCGCTGCTCGTTCAGGCTCCCCAGGACGCTGCTGCCGAAGTCGGGGATCTCCACCTGCAGCAGCCCCTCCGCCATGATGGAGGCCGACGCTCTACACCACTGCTGGGAGGGAAACTGGACCGGGGTGGAAGGCCGGGAGCCGATTAGGTGCCAGGAATGCTGCAGAAGATTCCTGAACGAGGTTTCTGATCCATGAGGTCAGAGGTGAGGCTGCAGATCCGGTGGATCCAACAGAGAACCGAGGAAGAGCTGTGAGACGGGAGAGGAGGAGCAGTCAACACAGCTGTTTGCTTCACACTAAACTCAGCGGTGAATAATTTAAACCAGCAGGCGTCCCACCGTGCTGTCAGCAGCTTCAGACGTTACAGAAAAGTAACCGGATCCTCTTATGTTCCAGGTGTGTGGATGAGGAAGCTGTTATACTGAAAACATCTGGTCTGAGCAAACGTTCATCACTTCTGGAC
This sequence comes from Apricaphanius iberus, assembly GCA_028564705.1. Taxonomy (NCBI): domain Eukaryota; kingdom Metazoa; phylum Chordata; class Actinopteri; order Cyprinodontiformes; family Aphaniidae; genus Apricaphanius; species Apricaphanius iberus. Next base: position 111,393 of record JAPXFQ010002430.1, read on the forward strand.
GGGAAGCCGTTTGTAAACTACCACATTAACACCAATAATCACGGGTATTTAGTCTGTCATAGGAGAAAAAATGGCGTTCATTCATAAATGTCACACTTTCAAACAAACTGCTTTTAAATATGGCGTCCTTTTTAATCAGTAAAGCACTTTCAGTTGCAATGTATGTATGAAAAGTGGTTTATTAATAAAGTTTAATTTGAATTACTGATCTTTTTGTTAAAATACTGAAGATTTAGTTTCAAGCTAAACATATAACTTGGAAGATAAACAGGTTAGCTAAGAATTCAGTACAAAGTTAAATATTTAGTTTGGAGCTAAATATTTAACTAGCCCGTTTAGCTTGCTAAACCGAATATTTAGTTAGTTAACTGTTTTGTACAAAGTTAAATATTTAGTTTGTAGACTAGCTAAATATTTATGGTAAATGGCCGTAACTTTGTATAGCGCTTTACTTGTTGCCTCAGGATCCCCGACACTAAAGCCAATCACAAACTGGAGATGCTAAGCTACGTTGTAGCCACAGCTGCCATGGGGCGCACTGACAGAGGCGAGGAGGACACTGGCGCCTGTAATAAATAACATGGAGTTTCTCATTTATTTCATCTATGAGGCTAAATTACCCCAATTATTGCTGTTAACTTTTGACCGTTGAACTTTCCAAACGGCTCCTCGTACTTCTGGCCTTCAGCTGAGCTTCATTCAGCCAATTAGCTCCAGCACATTCTCTGCTGATCCATTGTCTCTGTTCCAGAGGTTCTAAAGGTTCTTCACACGTTGCAGATTGTGCTTTTGGAACCTTTTGAAGCCGTTCTCCCAGTTCAACTGTCACCAAACCACACTGGGATTACTGGTAACTCCTCAATTTCATCTCTGAGCCTTTTATGTCTGAAGCTGGGATTCTTCTCCAGGATTTGTCTGTTACTGGATCAGGACATTTGTATCTTCTCCCTTCTTCTCTAGTTTCTCTCCCAGTTCCACTACAGAGGTCCTTGTGGGTCCTGCACAGCAGACAGGAACCCAGCTGAGCTCCTGAAACCGTCCAGCTGATACCAGCTGGGTTCTATCAGGTAATGATGACATTGAACGCCTCAACAGGGCGGCCGGATGCCTACAGGAGCAGCTGGAGTTCCCCGTTCACAGCGAACACACCACTGATGGAGGAGGATACGTGCTGTGAAACGTCCACATCCAGACCCATCAACAAGTGACGTTCAACCAACCGGACGTGGCTGGACACCAGGACATCAGGAAGAAGGACGGGCTCCAGCACTAATAAGAGAAGTTCAGCAGCTGTAAACTTGGAGGCTGAACCTCCCAGGTGGACACATGTAGACATGCGCCAATCAGACGTTCTCTGGTGGTAGAAAGTTCTCAGGAACCTGAAACTTTGACCCTGCAGTGACCTGCAGGCTTCAGCCACGTCTCAGTTAGAAGGACGGATCCCGACCTACCAGCAGGCTGTGGTGGACACCAGAGGGACGTCCCTGGAGTCCACCACAGCCTGCTGCAGTCCAGAAGACTTCACCAGGACCTCCCTGTGGTACTGACCCAGACTAATCTGTTCCTGTAGAGTTCTGGTCGAGGTTCTGATGGTTCAGCAGACAGAGAGGACCGCAGAGACAGACGGGTGGCAGGGAGACACACGAGTTAAAAGACAGCTCCTCAGTTTAGAGACAGAGAGAGGAGAAGGACAGACAGACAGACAGACAGACAGACAGACAGCTCCTTACCTCCAGCTGCTCCTCTTCCTCCTTTCCTTCTCCATGCAGCAGGCAGGACGGCTGGCTGGGAGAGGTTTTCTTCTCCTCCTTCGTTCAGTCAGTGCATCGTCTGGTGTGTCACAGGAGGGGAGGGAGGGGGGAGGGGGAGGCAGGGATACAGCAGACAGCCGAGGAGGAGGAGGAGGAGGAGGAGGAGGAAGAGGAGGAGGAGTCATCTGAGGACAGGCAGGGAGCTAATGCGGCTAACTGCCCTGCAGAGGCTGAGAGGAGAGAGACATCACAGCTCGTCGCTGCAGAGACCAAAACACTGCAAGGTTGACAATCACTCCAACACACACACACACACACACACGCACACACACAAAGATCAGTGTGTGTGTGTGTGTGTGTGTGTGTGTGTGAGTGAGTGGCATGACTTGGCCAAATGCACAGCGCTGCATTGCAGTGCTGAGGCTGAGTTGGCATGCTGAGTACATAGTGTGCATACTGTGACACACACACACATCCTGTCTGTGGCTCTGAACTGAAACTTCTCTGTGCAAAGACAGACAGAGAGACAGACAGACAGACAGACAGACAGACAGAGAGACAGACAGAGAGACAGACAGACAGAGAGACAGAGAGACAGACAGACAGGAGGGCGGAACGATGCCTCGATGACGGCTCATACTGTGTGAGTGTGGTTCCTGTGGACGACGTTTCACTTCGAGGAGATCTCTGCATCAGGAGAAAGACACTCGGTTCTTCAGAACCGATCCGGTTCAGAAGTCCGTACCAGATTACAGGGTGTGCAAAGTTAAATTCTTTCACTAATTCTACTTAAAAAGTGAAACCAATAGATGATATAGACTCATTAGATGCTAAGTGAGATATTTCAAGTCTTTGTTATAATGTTGATTATGTTCTACAGCTTATTATGAAAACTCCCAATTCCAAATCTCAGAACCTGATAATATAGTGAAAAGGTTCCATATTTTAGGCTCAAAGGAGGAGGATTGTCAGGAAAAGGTTGTTCTACAGTGTTGGGGAGCTTCACAAGGAGTGGACTGAGGCTGGAGCTAGAGGCAAACTCCACCTGCAGAATGTGAAGCCAACCAGGAAGTGACAAAAACTGCAGTTCCTCCCTCATCCGCTGGGGGCTGGCTGCAAAAAGGAGCTACTTCCCATCGATTCCCATGTTAAAAAGACCAACTTTACAGCAGAAATAAACATGTTTACAGCCTGAAAAAACCATTTTAGGTTAGATAGTTCAGGGTTTACAACATGACAATTCTGGGGTTGGAGTATATTTCTAACTCCTCCGTTTATTTGTAATTTAATTAGGAAATTATGAAGGCGTGTCCTTTTGATTGACAGGTCCGTCTAGGCTAACGCTGGTGGCTAATGGTGGCTAACTGTAGCTAATGGTGGTGGCTAATGGTGGCTAACGCTGGTGGCTAATGGTGGCTAACTGTAGCTAATGGTGGTGGCTAATGGTGGCTAATGCTGGTGGCTAATGGTGGCTAACTGTAGCTAAAGCTGGTGGCTAATGGTGGCTAACTGTAGCTAATGCTGGTGGCTAATGGTGGCTAACGATGGTGGCTAATGGTGGTTAACTGTAGCTAATGGTGGTGGCTAATGGTGGCTAATGCTGGTGGCTAATGGTGGCTAACTGTAGCTAATACTGGTGGCTAACGATGGTGGCTAATGGTGGCTAACTGTAGCTAATGGTCGCTAACGCTGGTAGCTAATGGTGGCTAACTGTAGCTAATGGTGACTAACGGTTGCTAATGGTGGCTAACGCTGGTGGCTAATGGTGGCTAACTGTAGCTAATGGTGTCTAACGCTGGTGGCTAATGGTGGCTAACGGTGGTGGCTAATGATGGCTAACTGTGGTAGCTAATGGTGGCTAACAGTAGCTAATGGTGGCTAATGGTGGCTAAGGCTGGTGGCTAACTGTAGCTAATGGTGGCTAACGCTGGTGGCTAATGGTGGCTAACTGTAGCTAATGGTGGTGGCAAATGGTGGCTAATGCTGGTGGCTAATGGTGGCTAACTGTAGCTAATAGTGGTGGCTAATGGTGGCTAACGATGGTGGCTAACTTTAGCTAATGGTGGCTAACACTGGTAGCTAATGGTGGCTAACTGTAGCTAATGGTGACTAACGGTAGCTAATGGTGGCTAAAGCTGGTGGCTAATGGTGGCTAACGATGGTGGCTAATGATGGCTAACTGTGGTAACTAATGGTGGCTAACAGTAGCTAATGGTGGCTAACTGTAGCTAATAGTGGTGGCTAATGGTGGCTAAGGCTGGTGGCTAACTGTAGCTAATGGTGGTGGCTAATGGTGGCTCACGATGGTGGCTAATGGTGGCTAACTGTAGCTAATGGTGGCTAACGCTGGTAGCTAATGGTGGCTTACTGTAGCTAATGGTGACTAATGGTAGCTAATGGTGGCTAACGCTGGTGGCTAATGGTGGCTAACTGTAGCTAATGGTGGCTAACGCTGGTAGCTAATGGTGGCTTACGGTGGTGGCTAATGATGGCTAACTGTGGTAGCTAATGGTGGCTAACAGTAGCTAATGGTGGCTAACTGTAGCTAATGGTGGTGGCTAATGATGGCTAACTGTGGTAGCTAATGGTGGCTAACTGTAGCTAATTGTGGCTAACTGTGGTAGCCAATGGTGGCTAACGGTAGCTAATGGTGGCTAAAGGTAGCTAATGGTGGCTAACTGTAGCTAATGGTGGCTAATTGTGGCTAACTGTGGTAGCCAATGGTGGCTAACGGTAGCTGGTGGCTAACTGTGGTAGCCAATAGTGGCTAACGGTAGCTAATGGTGGCTAACTGTAGCTAATGGTGGCTAAAGGTAGCTAATGGTGGCTAACTGTAGCTAATGGTGGCTAATTGTGGCTAACTGTGGTAGCCAATGGTGGCTAACGGTAGCTGGTGGCTAACTGTGGTAGCCAATAGTGGCTAACGGTAGCTAATGGTGGCTAACTGTAGCTAATGGTGGCTAAAGGTAGCTAATGGTGGCTAACTGTAGCTAATGGTGGCTAATTGTGGCTAACTGTGGTAGCCAATGGTGGCTAACGGTAGCTCATGGTGGCTAACTGTAGCTAATGGTGGCTAACTGTGGTAGCTAATGGAGGCTAACTGTATCTAATGGTGGCTAACGGTAGCTAATGGTGGCTAACTGTAGTTAATGGTGGCTTATGGTGGCTAACTGTAGCTAATGGTGGCTAATGGTGGCTAACTGTATCTGATGGTGGCTAACTGTAGCTAATTGTTGCCTACGCTGGTGGCTAACTGTAGCTAATTGTGGATAACTGTAGCTAATTGTGGCTAACTGTAGCTAATGGTGGCTAATGGTGGCTAACTGTAGCTAATGGTAGCTAATTGTGGCTAACGCTGGTGGCTAACTGTAGCTAATAGCTGCTCCGTAGTCTGCTGTCCGCCTCTGCTTGCGGGGAACCTCTTCACAGCCTGGGACTAACGTAAAGACTTCAGTCATTTGGTGTTTCTGAAGTCCAATATCAGTTGCCTCTGCAGTTTTTATTCGGTTTTGGATGTTAATCTGCAATTATTGGACAAAGACGGCTTGCTGTGGTGTTGATTACAGTAACAGACCGTCCAAGAAGTTTATGCTTTGGGGGGAGGCTTCATACCAGCTGATGCTTAACCAGCTGTGGGGGGGTTCTGTCGGGTGGCAGAGAGGAATGCTGTTCTGGTCGGAGCTTTTATCTCTTTCTACACGCGAGTTGGAGCAGGCGATCAGTCGGGTAGCAGCAGAGCAGCAAAGTCGGCAGGACCGATAAACCGCAGCATCCAGAGCGGGAGTCGGCTAGATCAGGCTGGAAGACTACAGAGTTGGACTCTAGACAGACTGGATGATCACTGGTTAGATCAGTAATGGTGTGAGGAACACAGCTGGAGTCATAAACTAATGGATGAGATGTGAGGTGAGTCAAAAGCATTTTATTTTTTTTAGGGGATCTGAGTTTCATGATGACTTTGTGACGCTTTTTGCTGGATGTGTTGTTAAGATAAGCCGACTAAGTCCTCATTCTCCACCGATGGTAATTGGAAATAACACAATATGAGGCCGTATTGATCCGACCCATTTGGGTCTTATTATATTGATCTGTTTTCTCTACTCGAGATGTTTCTGCGTCTAAAAGGATCGCTGTTGAAAAACGGGGTAAAAGTCTCTTAACCGCGGTCTTCTGGCTGAAACCGGCTGCAGCCTACGTTAGCGTCAGTTAGCTCCCGACTAGCTTCTGTTTAGCTTCTAGCTATGTCGGCTCGGAGCGTTAACCCTCCGCCCACCCTCACAGCGCCACTCTCAGCTCCACCTCTTTGCCCATTTTTGGAGTTTCTGAGAGTGACGAGTCACGCGGACAAGATGGCGGCGGTGGGAACCGCCCAGTTGGCCTCATTTTTAGCTGTTTAGAAACCTGTGGGTGATGTCAACAAGGGTTTGTCCATTGTTTGTTACAGTCTATGGGCTGGAGTTAGTGCATCAAGAACCACCACACAGAGATTGATCCTTGACATCGGCTTCACATGTCCTGTTCCTCTGATCAACATGCTGTGGTCCAAAGTCCTCTTTTCTGATCTCATTCTGGATCATTTCATGCTTCCTTCTGCAGAACAGCTTTATGGAGATAGTGACTTCATTTTCCAGCAAAACTTGGTACCTGCCCCCACTGCCAACAGTACCAAAACCTGCTTCAATGACCATGATGGGAGTAGTGGGCTTGATTTGCCAGCAAACTGGTCTGACCTTTAATCCCATAGAGAATCTATGGAGCATTGCCATGAGAAAGATGAGAGACGTGAGCTGTAACAATAAAGACTACCTAAAGGCCACTGTTAAAGCATCCTGGTCTTCCCTAACACCTCAGGCTGATAGCATCCACGCTAACAGCATCTATGCTACATGCTGATAGCATCAGTGAAACAGACTAATAGCATCCATGCTAAAGGCTGATAGTATCCATGCTAAAGGCTGATAGCATCCGTGAAACAGGCTAATAGCATCTATGCTACCGGCTGATAGCATCAGTGAAACAAGCTAATAGCATCTATGCTACCGGCTGATAGCATCAGTGAAACAGGCTAATAGCATCTATGCTACCGGCTGATAGCATCAGTGAAACAGGCTAATAGCATCCATGCTAAAAGCTGATAGCATCAATACTACAGGCTGATAGCATCCATGCTAAAGGCTGATAGCATATATGCTACAGGCCGATAGGATCCATGCTGCAGGCTCACAGCATCCATGCTAATATCATCCAGGCTGATAGCATCCATGCTACACACTGATCGCATCTGTGCCGAAGGATGATAGCATCCATGCTAAAGGCTGATAGCATCCGTGAAACACGCTAATAGCATCCATGCTATAGGCTGATAACATCTATGCTCAACGCTGATAGTATCCATGCTACATGCTGATAGCATCCATGCTAAAGGCTGATAGTATCCGTGAAACAGGCTAATAGCATCTATGCTACCGGCTGATAGCATCAGTGAAACAGGCTAATAGCATCTATGCTACCGGCTGATAGCATCAGTGAAACAGGCTAATAGCATCCATGCTAAAAGCTGATTGCATCCATACTACAGGCTGATAGCATCCATGCTAAAGGCTGATAACATCTATACTACAGGCCGATAGGATCCATGCTACAGACTCACATCATCTATGCTAATAGCATCCACGCTACACACTGATAGCATTCATGCTACACACTGATAGCAACCATGCTACACACTGATCACATCTGTGCTAAAGGATGATAGCATCCGTGATACAAGCTAATAGCATCCAGACTAGTGGCTGATAGCATTGAGGAGAGTCGCGGAGAGCATCCATACTACGTGCTGACAGCATTCATGCTAAAGGCTGATAACATCCATACTACAGGCTGATAACATCGGTGAAACAGGCAGAAAGCATCTACGCTACAGGCTGATAGCATCCATACTACAGGCTGATAGCATCCGTGAAACAGGCAGATAGCATCTACGCTACAGGCTGATAGCATCCATGCTACGGGCTGATAACATCCATGCTACGTGCTGACAGCATTCCTGCTAAAGGCTGATAACATCCATACTACAGGCTGATAGCATCCGTGAAACAGGCAGATAGCATCTACGCTACAGGCTCATAGCATCCATACTACAGGCTGATAGCATCCGTGAAACAGGCAGATAGCATCTACGCTACAGGCTGATAGCATCCATGCTACGGGCTGAAAACATCCATGCTACGTGCTGACAGCATTCCTGCTAAAGGCTGATAACATCCATACTACAGGCTGATAGCATCCGTGAAACAGGCAGATAGCATCTACGCTACAGGCTGATAACATCCATACTACAGGCTGATAGCATCCATGATAAAGGCAGATAGCATCTACGCTACAGGCTGATAGCATCCATACTACAGGCTGATAGCATCCATGATAAAGGCAGATAGCATCTACGCTACAGGCTGATAACATCCATACTACAGGCTTATAGCATCCATGCTACGGGCTGATAACATCCATGCTACTTGCTGACAGCATTCATGCTAAAGGCTGATAACATCCATACTACAGGCTGATAGCATCCGTGAAACAGGCAGATAGCATCTACGCTACAGGCTGATAGCATCCATACTACAGGCTTATAGCATCCATGCTACGGGCTGATAACATCCATGCTACGTGCTGACAGCATTCATGCTAAAGGCTGATAACATCCATACTACAGGCTGATAGCATCGGTAAAACAGGCAAATAGCATCTACGCTACAGGCTGATAACATCTACGCTACAGGCTGATAGCATCCATGATAAAGGCAGATAGCATCTACGCTACAGGCTGATAACATCCATACTACAGGCTTATAGCATCCATGCTACGGGCTGATAACATCCATGCTACGTGCTGACAGCATTCATGCTAAAGGCTGATAACATCCATACTACAGGCTGATAGCATCGGTAAAACAGGCAAATAGCATCTACGCTACAGGCTGATAACATCTACGCTACAGGCTGATAGCATCCATGATAAAGGCAGATAGCATCTACGCTACAGGCTGATAACATCCATACTACAGGCTTATAGCATCCATGCTACGGGCTGATAACATCCATGCTACGTGCTGACAGCATTCATGCTAAAGGCTGATAACATCCATACTACAGGCTGATAGCATCGGTGAAACAGGCAAATAGCATCTACGCTACAGGCTGATAACATCCATACTACAGGCTGATAGCATCCGTGAAACAGGCAGATAGCATCTACGCTACAGGCTGATAGCATCCATACTACAGGCTTATAGCATCCATGCTACGGGCTGATAACATCCAAGCTACGTGCTGACAGCATTCATGCTAAAGGCTGATAACATCCATACTACAGGCTGATAGCATCGGTGAAACAGGCAGATAGCATCTACGCTACAGGCTGATAGCATCCATACTACAGGCTGATAGCATCGGTGAAACAGGCAGATAGCATCTACGCTACAGGCTGATAGCATCCATACTACAGGCTGATAGCATCCGTGAAACAGGCAGATAGCATCTACGCTACAGGCTGATAGCATCCATGCTACGGGCTGATAACATCCAAGCTACGTGCTGACAGCATTCATGCTAAAGGCTGATAACATCCATACTACAGGCTGATAGCATCGGTGAAACAGGCAAATAGCATCTACGCTACAGGCTGATAACATCTACGCTACAGGCTGATAGCATCCATGATAAAGGCAGATAGCATCTACGCTACAGGCTGATAACATCCATACTACAGGCTTATAGCATCCATGCTACGGGCTGACAGCATTCATGCTAAAGGCTGATAACATCCATACTACAGGCTGATAGCATCCATGCGCGGCATTAAAGCAGGAAGTGATGCAGCAGGTCAGACCAACTACTGAGTACATACACAGGACTAGACTTTACGCAGGTCCCACATTTCTCTGTTTAAAATCAGTCATATTGATTTGATGTAATATTGTAATTAAGTCATAATCACCAGAATTATAAAAAAATAACACTTTAAATATCTATTTTTGTATGTCATGAGTCTATATCATATATTAGTTTCACTTTATAAACTGAATTGGAGAAATAAATGAACTTGTGCAGTATATTCTGTTTTCCTCTTTTAACTGGACAATCAATGGTGACAAAGTCTCAGTGAGGAGAATCATGGAGACTTCCTGATGTCTACAGAGGTCAATACGTTTTTGCCTCCTTCCTTATTTCTTATGTTTAGCTTCTTTTTCTCACCAATGTTTCCCATTATCAAACAAAAATGAATATCAGCGAAACGCAACAGAAGTAAACACAAAATGCAGTTTTTATTTAAGGTTTTTATTAGGGATAGACTGATACCGCTGTAATACACTTGTTGATATTAACAAGAACCAATACTTCAAATGTGGAAATTCAGCAATAATTTCACAGAAAATGTTTAGTTTTTTTCTGAGTTATTTGTTTTGTGGTCATTTTTACAAATACTTTATCTTTTATCTAACTCCCCATAATTTGTAGTAACAAGCAGAGACGAAAATAAAACTTGTTGTAATTCATTGCATTTTTGGTGAGGTAGAAGTATCGGCACCGGCAAGTACTCAGATCCAGTATCGGTTTGAAACATGTGGTAATACTGCATCCCTGGTTATTATTATTAAAGGAGAAAAACATCCAAACCTGCATGTTCCTGTGAGACAAAGTGACCCCCCCGCATTAAAGTGGTTCATCACACCTGAGTTCAGGTTGTGTGGCCACGCCCCCGGCTCTAAGTGAAGCTGACCAACAGGTCGGGCATCAGCTCCAAAGACGTTCAGGAACCAATGAGAGAGGAAGTAAGCGGTGAAGGTTCCAGGGAACCGCCATCACATGGAAGAATGGTGGAACCTTCCCAGCAGACCAGAATCACTCCACCAGGAGGTCACAGAGAGGCCTCACTTCCCTCTGAGCCAGCTGAGGTCAGAGGTCAGGACTCAGCAATGAGAAGCGCAGTGAGCAGGAATGGCCTGATGGCAGAGATCCTGTACAGAGACTTGATTTAAATAATGACCTAAGTTAAGATTCTACCATGTCACATTAACCTTTGTGAAATAGGATAAATTACATTTTGGTAAATGGGAAGTTGAGACTTCCTGAGTTCAAATTTAGTCTTTGGCTATGATAAATAAGTCAGGTTTAAGTTTAAAACACAGATGCAGCCCTGAATAATCTGTAGCCAATGCTAGTTAGATAGCAGGCTACGAACGTTCCTCTTATGTTCAGGTAAAACGTAGTTTTTAGGGTGAAGAATGATTACACTAGCTTCAAATAATGCTGATTAATTGATGATAACTCGCAGACCGTCGTGTTGACTAATGAATATGGTTTTCTTTTTTAGCTTCATGTTGTTTCAGCAGTACACTTATGGCTTCCTGCAGTTTGATTGTCACTACTTCCTTTTCCAGAAAGGAACTTTTCAGATTAAAAGCTTCTCATGCTGACTATGAAACTGGATTTGTTTGTTCATTACAAAAGACCAGGATCTTCAGAGTTCTGCTTCTGGGTACAGACGCACACCACACTTTTCAGATTTTCATTCTCTGTGTTTAAAACCATCCATCTTCGTCCTATTAGGCTACGTTCACACTGCAGGTGAAAGCGCATCAAATCCGACTTTTTTGCCCCTATGCGACCCATATCCGATCTTTTTCTGCCGGTCTGAACGGCACAAATCCGATTTTTTAAAATCCGACCCGGGTCACTTCAGTATGTGGTGCTGAATCCGATACATATCTGATGTTTTTGAAAGCGGCTGAGGTCTGAACGGCCATGTCGCTTTAAATCCGTCTTTTACATCACTGACACGAGACGGCGTGTCAGTGATGTCAATAATCAGCGCCGGAGAAAACAAACGAACAAGCATGGTGGCCATTGTTAAAGCACCAGCTCTCCTTTTTCTTGTTGTCATTCTTTATCTAATTAATTTGTCAAAATTCCGTCGGTTCCGACTATGCGAGAATTGATAGACCCCTGAAAAAACGCTTACATCTGAAGCCGTCACTTTTACTTGTGTGTGACGTACTATGGTGACGTCTCATCTTCTTCTGCGCGTGCGGGGCGCTTTGGAGCCGTGAAACGTTCACACTGGAGCGCGTTTGCTTTCGCATTTTATCTGTAGTGTAAACGACAGTACAAAAAAAATCGGATTTGATCAAAAAAAATCGGACTTGAGCATTAAGACCTGCAGTGTGAACGTAGCCTTTAACGAACTCTGAATCTGTCTGATGGGATCTGCGGACTGAGGTGACCTTTGACCCCTGACATGGTGATGAAGGACGACTCAGGCCTGCAGAGACGACTTTTATTCACACAACAAAGATCTGAAACAATCAGCAGGAAAATACAAAGCGACTGACGGCTGAAACCAGCAGGGGGAGCCACTGAGAATCATGAATGAGAGGAGACTCCATCACGCCACCTAGAGGACAGACTCTCCTCATCAGGAAACACATCAGATTTGTCACTGCAGGAAGCTTCCACCAGGTGGCGCCACTCAGATTTCTGGTTCTGCATGATTCAGAACCAGTGTTTACTGGGACCAAACGCAGCTCCTCCAGTCGGTTTACGGTCCGTTATCAGGTCCGGTTCTGGATGGTTCTGATCAGCAGCTTCACATTTGGCACACAGTCAACTCAGACTGAGGTTCAGATTCTGGGTTCTGATGGGCTCAGTCTCTATCTAAGGCTCTGGGAAGGTAACCCGGTCCTCAGTCTTTCTAGAATCCGGTCCAGGGACCATTCTATAGTCCGGTCCAGTTATCAGTCTGGAGTCCAGTCCTGAATCCGGTCCAGACTCCAGTTTGTTAGTGTAAAATAAATAAAAACACGCTGAGCGTAATGAGTCTCTAAAGCATCCAGAACCACTTTGACCCGGTTCTGACCCGATGTAGCGGGCTCCTTCACAGACGACGGACTGCTTGGGTCCAAGGTGTGATGCGGACGGATCAGAACCGGGTCAGACGTAGAGCCTGGAGTGGCGGAGTTTCCACCTCTTGGATCGGACTTTGAAGAAGAAGAAGAGCAGCATGAGGAAGAGGCAGGAGCTGATGTAGAGAAGAAGACAGAGACTCATGTCCACGCCGGTGAAGCCCACGCCCAGAACCCAGACCCCGCCCCCTTCCTTATGCTCCTCCCCCTTCCTCCCTACTCCTCCTGCTGCTGGACGCTCCTCCCGGGGCTGACGGGTCTGAACAGAACCGGGTCCAGGAGGGAGGAGTGGGGGGGTCAGGGAGTACCTGGGGGACAGGTTGGACGCTCCGTAGTGATGGCGGAGGAAGGCCAGGACGTTGTCGTGGTTCCAAACATGGACGCCATGTTTCTCCTCATGGCAGGAGGCGCAGAGGGCGGGGCTTGGCCACGGAGCTTTGGGGAAGAGCGGATCGTCGCTCAGAGACCCTGAGGAGAAGAAGAGGAAGGGATGAATATCATCTCTGATTGGCTGCTGATCAGCTGATCTCTGACATCAGGAGGAAAACATCCGGCATCAGAACCGGACCGATCAGAAACCAGGGCGGCCATGATTAGTCCACTGCTCACAACCACCTCAACAACACAAACTGTCCAAAAAAAATTAGGAATGGAAGTTATAGTTTATTTTACGAAGCTTTATTTTTCTCCTAAAACCGTCGCTGTACATGTCGCTGCTCCGTCTCCCTTTCTCACGCACACGCTCAGTTTTGAAGACCGCGATCAGCCCAAACAGCCGTTATCATGGTTAGCCAACAGCGCAGCTCTAAAGCTCTGCAGAGTTTTATTAAATATTAATAGAAGTTTGTGTAATGCTAAACTCCCACAGAAGAAGCTGCTTTCCATGGCAGAACAACGGTGCTGCTGGAGAAACTAAAGAGGAAGCTCGCTGAGGGACAGTAGCCTCTGGAAGCTAACTGGCTGCTAACGTTAGCATCAGCAGTAGGCCCCGCCCCCATGGATGATGTAAGACCTTACCAGCCAGTCTGCTGTTGACCCGGTTGTGCTGGTTCCACAGCCACAGCACCGCCTCCTCCGGACTCTTTACGCTGTCCATGCTAGCAGCCGCCGCCTGCTCAAAGTGGCGCCCGCACTCCTTACAGCCGAAGAACGTCCTGATGTAGCGGCGCATCACCTGCAGCACCGGGGCCGCCTCCCCCTGCAGACCTGCGTCAGGGTCATACGGTGAGAACACACACCTGGACGCCACCCACCGAGCTCTGAGCTCTCTGTACCTGTGTTGTCCAGCGCAGTGGGCGTGGCATCATGCTGGAGAGTCAGAACGTGGAACAGAGTCCACAGGGAACACGGGTAACCTCGGAGCCCCGCCCTGCTGCCCTGGCAACCAACCCAGCGAAGCTCCGCCCCCAGAAAAACACCTGAGATCTAAAGAGTAAGCAGGAAGTCAGCTGCACCACTCTGTGTGTGTGTGTGTGTGTGAGAGAGAGAGAAACGGCCACCTTCATCTTGTTGTCCACCAGGTCCAGGATGGCCTTATAAGGGATCTGCTGCAGAGGCAGACGGAGCAGCCAATCAGAGAGCGTCTCCATCAGCTTCGCCACAGAGCCTCCACCCGGATAGAGCTGCAGGACAGAACAGAAACGCTGTGCGAACGTTCTTCTGGGTTTGGTAGAACATGACACCAGAAGGATCATCTGGTGGAGAACATCTGCTACATCTGTAGATCACCAGGAACCATCTTAGATCTACTATAGATCACCAGGAACCGTCTGTGATCTACTGTAGATCACCAGGAACCATCTTAGATCTACTATAGATCCCCAGGAACCATCTTAGATCTACTATAGATCACCAGGAACCGTCTGTGATCTACTGTAGATCACCAGGAACCATCTTAGATCTACTATAGATCCCCAGGAACCATCTTAGATCTACTATAGATCACCAGGAACCATCTGTGATCTACTGTAGATCCCCAGGAATCATCTTAGATCTACTATAGATCCCCAGGAACCATCTTAGATCTACTATAGATCACCAGGAACCATCTGTGATCTACTGTAGATCACCAGGAACCATCTGTGATCTACTGTAGATCACCAGGAACCATCTTAGATCTACTATAGATCCCCAGGAACCATCTTAGATCTACTATAGATCACCAGGAACCATCTGTGATCTACTGTAGATCCCCAGGAATCATCTTAGATCTACTATAGATCCCCAGGAACCATCTTAGATCTACTATAGATCACCAGGAACCATCTGTGATCTACTGTAGATCACCAGGAACCATCTGTGATCTACTGTAGATCACCAGGAACCATCTTAGATCTACTATAGATCCCCAGGAACCATCTTAGATCTACTATAGATCACCAGGAACCATCTGTGATCTACTGTAGATCACCAGGAACCATCTGTGATCTACTATAGATCCCCAGGAACCATCTGTGATCTACTATAGATCACCAGGAACCATCTGTGATCTACTGTAGATCACCAGGAACCATCTTAGATCTACTATAGATCCCCAGGAACCATCTTAGATCTACTATAGATCACCAGGAACCATCTTAGATCTACTATAGATCACCAGGAACCATCTGTGATCTACTGTAGATCACCAGGAACCATCTTAGATCTACTATAGATCCCAGGAACCATCTTAGATCTATATAGATCACCAGGAACCATCTTAGATCTACTAAGATCACCAGGAACCATCTTAGATCTACTATAGATCACCAGGAACCATCTTAGATCTATTATAGATCCCCAGGAACCATCTTAGATCTACTATAGATCCCCAGGAACCATCTGTGATCTACTATAGATCACCAGGA
Source organism: Apricaphanius iberus (assembly GCA_028564705.1). NCBI lineage: Eukaryota > Metazoa > Chordata > Actinopteri > Cyprinodontiformes > Aphaniidae > Apricaphanius > Apricaphanius iberus. The sequence continues at coordinate 126,954 of JAPXFQ010002430.1, forward strand.
ACCATCTTAGATCTACTATAGATCACCAGGAACCATCTGTGATCTACTGTAGATCACCAGGAACCATCTGTGATCTACTGTAGATCACCAGGAACCATCTTAGATCTACTATAGATCACCAGGAACCATCTGTGATCTACTGTAGATCACAGGAACCATCTGGATCTACTATAGATCCCCAGGAACCATCTTAGATCTACTATAGATCACCAGGAACCATCTGTGATCTACTGTAGATCCCCAGGAATCATCTTAGATCTACTATAGATCCCCAGGAACCATCTTAGATCTACTATAGATCACCAGGAACCATCTGTGATCTACTGTAGATCACCAGGAACCATCTGTGATCTACTGTAGATCCCCAGGAACCATCTTAGATCTACTATAGATCCCCAGGAACCATCTTAGATCTACTATAGATCACCAGGAACCGTCTGTGATCTACTGTAGATCACCAGGAACCATCTTAGATCTACTATAGATCCCCAGGAACCATCTTAGATCTACTATAGATCACCAGGAACCATCTGTGATCTACTGTAGATCCCCAGGAATCATCTTAGATCTACTATAGATCCCCAGGAACCATCTTAGATCTACTATAGATCACCAGGAACCATCTGTGATCTACTGTAGATCACCAGGAACCATCTGTGATCTACTGTAGATCCCCAGGAACCATCTTAGATCTACTATAGATCCCCAGGAACCATCTTAGATCTACTATAGATCACCAGGAACCATCTGTGATCTACTGTAGATCACCAGGAACCATCTTAGATCTACTATAGATCACCAGGAACCATCTTAGATCTACTATAGATCACCAGGAACATCTTAGATCTACTATAGATCCCCAGGAACCATCTTAGATTACTGTAGATCACCAGGAACCATCTTAGATCTACTATAGATCACCAGGAACCATCTTAGATCTACTATAGATCCCCAGGAACCATCTTAGATCTACTATAGATCCCCAGGAACCATCTGTGATCTACTGTAGATCACCAGGAACCATCTTAGATCTACTATAGATCACCAGGAACCATCTTAGATCTACTATAGATCACCAGGAACCATCTGTGATCTACTGTAGATCACCAGGAACCATCTTAGATCTACTATAGATCACCAGGAACCATCTTAGATCTATTATAGATCCCCAGGAACCATCTTAGATCTACTATAGATCACCAGGAACCATCTGTGATCTACTGTAGATCACCAGGAACCATCTTAGATCTACTATAGATCACCAGGAACCATCTTAGATCTACTATAGATCACCAGGAACCATCTGTGATCTACTGTAGATCACCAGGAACCATCTGTGATCTACTGTAGATCACCAGGAACCATCTTAGATCTATTATAGATCCCCAGGAACCATCTTAGATCTACTATAGATCCCCAGGAACCATCTGTGATCTACTGTAGATCACCAGGAACCATCTGTGATCTACTATAGATCACCAGGAACCATCTGTGATCTACTGTAGATCACCAGGAACCATCTTAGATCTACTATAGATCCCCAGGAACCATCTTAGATCTACTATAGATCCCCAGGAACCATCTTAGATCTACTATAGATCACCAGGAACCATCTAAGATCTACTGTAGATCCCCAGGAACCATCTTAGATCTACTATAGATCACCAGGAACCATCTTAGATCTACTATAGATCACCAGGAACCATCTGTGATCTACTGTAGATCACCAGGAACCGTCTGTGATCTACTGTAGATCACCAGGAACCATCTGTGATCTACTATAGATCCCCAGGAACCATCTTAGATCTACTATAGATCACCAGGAACCATCTGTGATCTACTGTAGATCACCAGGAACCATCTTAGATCTACTATAGATCACCAGGAACCATCTTAGATCTATTATAGATCCCCAGGAACCATCTTAGATCTACTATAGATCCCCAGGAACCATCTGTGATCTACTGTAGATCACCAGGAACCATCTGTGATCTACTATAGATCACCAGGAACCATCTAGTGATCTACTGTGATCACCAGGAACCATCTTAGATCTACTATAGATCCCCAGGAACCATCTTAGATCTACTATAGATCACCAGGAACCATCTGTGATCTACTGTAGATCACCAGGAACACATCTTAGATCTACTATAGATCCCCAGGAACCATCTTAGATCTACTATAGATCACCAGGAACCATCTGTGATCTACTGTAGATCACCAGGAACCATCTGTGATCTACTGTAGATCACCAGGAACCATCTTAGATCTACTATAGATCCCCAGGAACCATCTTAGATCTACTATAGATCACCAGGAACCATCTGTGATCTACTGTAGATCCCCAGGAATCATCTTAGATCTACTATAGATCCCCAGGAACCATCTTAGATCTACTATAGGATCACCCAGGAACCATCTGTAGATCTACTATAGATCACCCAGGAACCGTCTGTGATCTACTGTAGATCAGCAGGAACCATCTTAGATCTACTATAGATCCCCAGGAACCATCTGTAGATATACTATTAGATCACCAGGAACCATCTTAGATCTACTATAGATCACAGGAACCATCTGTGATCTACTGTAGATCACCAGGAACCATCTGTAGATCTACTATAGATCCCCAGGAACCATCTTAGATCTATTATAGATCCCCAGGAACCATCTGTGATCTACTATAGATCACCAGGAACCATCTGTGATCTACTGTAGATCCCCAGGAATCATCTTAGATCTACTATAGATCCCCAGGAACCATCTGTGATCTACTGTAGATCACCAGGAACCATCTTAGATCTACTATAGATCACCAGGAACCATCTTAGATCTACTATAGAATCCCCAGGAAAACCATCTTAGATCTACTATAGATCCACCAGGAACCATCTGTGATCTACTGTAGATCCCCAGGGAAACCATCTTAGATCTACTGTAGATCACCAGGGAACCATCTTACATCTACTATAGATCACCAGGAACCGTCTGTGATCTACTGTAGATCACCAGGAACCATCTTAGATCTACTATAGATCACCAGGAAACCATCTTAGATCTACTATAGATCCCCAGGAACCATCTGTGATCTACTGTAGATCACCAGGAACCATCTGTAGATCTACTGTAGATCACCAGGAACCACCTTAGATCTACTATAGATCACCAGGAACCATCTTAGATCTACTATAGATCCCCAGGAACCATCTGTAGATCTACTGTAGATCCCCAGGAACCATCTGTGATCTACTGTAGATCACCAGGAAACCATCTGTGATCTACTATAGATCACCAGGAACCATCTGTGATCTACTGTAGATCACCAGGAACCATCTTAGATCTACTATAGATCCCCAGGAACCCATCTTATATCTACTATAGATCCCCAGGATACCATCTTAGATTCTACTATAGATCACCAGGAAACCATCTAAGATCTACTGTAGATCACCAGGAACCATCTTAGATCTACTATAGATCACCAGGAACCATCTTAGATCTACTATAGATCACCAGGAACCATCTGTGATCTACTGTAGATCACCAGGAACCGTCTGTGATCTACTGTAGATCACCAGGAACCATCTGTGATCTACTATAGATCCACAGGAACCACCTTAGATCTACTATAGATCACCAGGAACCATCTGTGATCTACTGTAGATCACCAGGAACCACCTTAGATCTACTATAGATCACCAGGAACCATCTTAGATCTATTATAGATCCCCAGGAACCATCTTAGATCTACTATAGATCCCCAGGAACCATCTGTGATCTACTGTAGATCACCAGGAACCATTCTGTGATCTACTATAGATCACCAGGAACCATCTGTGATCTACTGTAGATCACCAGGAACCATCTTAGATCTACTATAGATCCCCAGGAACCATCTTAGATCTACTATAGATCACCAGGAACCATCTGTGATCTACTGTAGATCACCAGGAACCATCTTAGATCTACTATAGATCACCAGGAACCATCTTAGATCTACTATAGATCACCAGGAACCATCTTAGATCTATTATAGATCCCCAGGAACCATCTTAGATCTACTATAGATCCCCAGGAAACCATCTGTGATCTACTATAGATCACCAGGAACCATCTTAAATCTACTATAGATAACCAGAAACCATCTGTGATCTACTGTAGATCACCAGGAACCATCTGTGATCTACTGTAGATCACCAGGAACCATCTTAGATCTACTATAGATCACCAGGAACCATCTGTGATCTACTGTAGATCAGCAGGAACCATCTGTGATCCATTATAGATCACCAGGAACCATCTTAGATCTACTATAGATCCCAAGGAACCATCTGTGATCTACTGTAGATCCCCAGGAACCATCTTAGATCTACTATAGATCACCAGGAACCATCTTAGATCTACTATAGATCCCCAGGAACCGTCTGTGATCTACTGTAGATCACCAGGAACCATCTTAGATCTACTATAGATCCACAAGAACCATCTGTGATCTACTGTAGATCAGCAGGAACCATCTGTGATCTACTGTAGATCACCAGGAACCGTCTGTGATCTACTGTAGATCACCAGGAACCATCTTAGATCTACTATAGATCACCAGGAACCATCTTAGATCTATTATAGATCCCCAGGAACCATCTTAGATCTACTATAGATCACCAGGAACCATCTGTGATCTACTGTAGATCACCAGGAACCACCTTAGATCTACTATAGATCACCAGGAACCATCTTAGATCTATTATAGATCCCCAGGAAACCATCTTAGATCTACTATAGATCCCCAGGAACCATCTGTGATCTACTGTAGATCACCAGGAACCATCTGTGATCTACTATAGATCACCAGGAACCATCTGTGATCTACTGTAGATCACCAGGAACCATCTTAGATCTACTATAGATCCCCAGGAACCATCTTAGATCTACTATAGATCCCCAGGAACCATCTTAGATCTACTATAGATCACCAGGAACCATCTAAGATCTACTATAGATCACCAGGAACCATCTAAGATCTACTGTAGATCCCCAGGAACCATCTTAGATCTACTATAGATCACCAGGAAACCATCTCTAGATCTACTATCAGATCACCAGGAACCATCTGTGATCTACTGTAGATCACCAGGAACCGTCTGTGATCTACTGTAGATCACCAGGAACCATCTGTGATCTACTATAGATCCCCAGGAACCATCTTAGATCTACTATAGATCCCCAGGAACCATCTGTGATCTACTGTAGATCACCAGGAACCATCTGTGGATCTACTATAGATCACCAGGAAACCATCTGTGATCTACTGTAGATCACCAGGAACCATCTTAGATCTACTATAGATCCACCAGGAACCATCTTAGATGTACTATAGATCACCAGGAACCCATCTGTGATCTACTGTAGATCACCAGGAACCGTCTTAGATCTACTATAGATCACCAGGAAACATCTTAGATCTACTATAGATCACCAGGAACCATCTTAGATCTATTATAGATCCCCAGGAACCATCTTAGATCTACTATAGATCCCCAGGAAACCATCTGTGATCTACTATAGATCACCCAGGAACCATCTTAGATCTACTATATGATAACCAGAAACCATCTGTGATCTACTGTAGATCACCAGGAACCATCTGTGATCTACTGTAGATCACCAGGAACCATCTTTAGATCTACTATAGATCACCAGGAACCATCTTGTGATCTACTATAGATCAGCAGGAACCATCTGTGATCCATATATAGATCCCCCAGGAACCATCTTAGGATCTACTATAGATCCCAAGGAACCATCTGTGATCTACTGTAGATCCCCAGGAACCATCTTAGATCTACTATAGATCACCAGGAACCATCTGTGATCTACTATAGATCCCCAGGAACCGTCTGTGATCTACTGTAGATCACCAGGAACCATCTTAGATCTACTATAGATCCACAAGAACCATCTGTGATCTACTGTAGATCAGCAGGAACCATCTGTGATCTACTGTAGATCACCAGGAACCATCTTAGATCTACTATGGATCACCAGGAACCATCTTAGATCTACTATAGATCACCAGGAACCATCTGTGATCTACTGTAGATCACCAGGGAAACCGTCTGTGATCTACTGTAGATCACCAGGAACCATCTGTGATCTACTATAGATCCACAGGAAACCATCTGTGATGTACTATAGATCACCAGGGACCATCTTAGATCTACTGTAGATCCCCAGGAACCGTCTGTGATCTACTGTAGATCACCAGGAACCATCTGTGATTCTACTATAGATCCACAGGAACCATCTGTGAATCTACTATAGATCCCCAGGAACCGTCTGTGATCTACTGTAGATCACCAGGAACCATCTTAGATCTACTATAGATCCACAGGAACCATCTGTGATCTACTGTAGATCAGCAGGAACCATCTGTGATCTACTGTAGATCACCAGGAACCGTCTGTGATCTACTGTAGATCACCAGGAACCATCTTAGATCTACTATAGATCACCAGGAACCATCTTAGATCTACTGTAGAACCAGGAACCATCTGTGATCTACTATAGATCACCAGGAACCATCTTAGATCTACTATAGATCCCAGGAACCATCTGTTGATCTACTGTAGATCCCCAGGAACCACTTAGATCTACTATAGATCACCAGGACCATCTTAGATCTACTATAGATCACCAGGAACCATCTGTGATCTACTGTAGATCACCAGGAACCATCTTAGATCTACTATAGATCCCCAGGAACCATCTGTGATCTACTGTAGATCACCAGGAACCATCTGTGATCTACTGTAGATCACCAGGAACCATCTGTGATCTACTGTAGATCACCAGGAACCATCTTAGATCTACTATAGATCACCAGGAACCATCTTAGATCTATTATAGATCCCCAGGAACCATCTTAGATCTACTATAGATCACCAGGAACCATCTGTGATCTACTGTAGATCACCAGGAACCACCTTAGATCTACTATAGATCACCAGGAACCATCTTAGATCTACTATAGATCACCAGGAACCATCTTTGATCTACTATAGATCACCAGGAACCATCTGTGATCTACTGTAGATCACCAGGAACCATCTTAGATCTACTATAGATCCCCAGGAACCATCTTAGATCTACTATAGATCACCAGGAACCATCTTAGATCTACTATAGATCCCCAGGAACCATCTTAGATCTACTATAGATCACCAGGAACCATCTTAGATCTACTGTAGATCCCCAGGAACCATCTTAGATCTACTATAGATCACCAGGAACCATCTTAGATCTACTATAGATCACCAGGAACCATCTGTGATCTACTGTAGATCACCAGGAACCATCTTAGATCTACTATAGATCACCAGGAACCATCTGTGATCTACTATAGATCACCAGGAACCATCTGTGATCTACTGTAGATCACCAGGAACCATCTGTGATCTACTATAGATCCCCAGGAACCATCTTAGATCTACTATAGATCCCCAGGAACCATCTGTGATCTACTGTAGATCACCAGGAACCATCTGTGATCTACTATAGATCACCAGGAACCATCTGTGATCTACTGTAGATCACCAGGAACCATCTTAGATCTACTATAGATCCCCAGGAACCATCTTAGATCTACTATAGATCACCAGGAACCATCTGTGATCTACTGTAGATCACCAGGAACCGTCTTAGATCTACTATAGATCACCAGGAACCATCTTAGATCTACTATAGATCACCAGGAACCATCTTAGATCTATTATAGATCCCCAGGAACCATCTTAGATCTACTATAGATCCCCAGGAACCATCTGTGATCTACTATAGATCACCAGGAACCATCTTAGATCTACTATAGATAACCAGAAACCATCTGTGATCTACTGTAGATCACCAGGAACCATCTGTGATCTACTGTAGATCACCAGGAACCATCTTAGATCTACTATAGATCACCAGGAACCATCTGTGATCTACTATAGATCAGCAGGAACCATCTGTGATCCATTATAGATCCCCAGGAACCATCTTAGATCTACTATAGATCCCAAGGAACCATCTGTGATCTACTGTAGATCCCCAGGAACCATCTTAGATCTACTATAGATCACCAGGAACCATCTTAGATCTACTATAGATCCCCAGGAACCGTCTGTGATCTACTGTAGATCACCAGGAACCATCTTAGATCTACTATAGATCCACAAGAACCATCTGTGATCTACTGTAGATCAGCAGGAACCATCTGTGATCTACTGTAGATCACCAGGAACCATCTTAGATCTACTATAGATCACCAGGAACCATCTTAGATCTACTATAGATCACCAGGAACCATCTGTGATCTACTGTAGATCACCAGGAACCGTCTGTGATCTACTGTAGATCACCAGGAACCATCTGTGATCTACTATAGATCCACAGGAACCATCTGTGATGTACTATAGATCACCAGGGACCATCTTAGATCTACTGTAGATCCCCAGGAACCGTCTGTGATCTACTGTAGATCACCAGGAACCATCTGTGATCTACTATAGATCCACAGGAACCATCTGTGATCTACTATAGATCCCCAGGAACCGTCTGTGATCTACTGTAGATCACCAGGAACCATCTTAGATCTACTATAGATCCACAAGAACCATCTGTGATCTACTGTAGATCAGCAGGAACCATCTGTGATCTACTGTAATCACCAGGAACCATCTTAGATCTACTATAGATCACCAGGAACCATCTTAGATCTACTATAGATCACCAGAACCATCTGTGATCTACTGTAGATCACCAGAACCGTCGTGATCTACTGTAGATCACCAGGAACCATTGTATCTACTATAGATCCACAGGAACCATCTGTGATTACTATAGATCACCAGGAATCATCTTAGATCTACTGTAGATCCCCAGGAACCATCTGTGATCTACTGTAGATCACCAGGAACCATCTGTGATCTACTATAGATCCACAGGAACCATCTGTGATCTACTATAGATCACCAGGAACCATCTTAGATCTACTATAGATCCACAGGAACCATCTGTGATCTACTATAGATCACCAGGAACCATCTTAGATCTACTATAGATCCCCAGGAACCATCTGAGATCTACTATAGATCACCAGGAACCATCTTAGATCTACTATAGATCCCCAGGAACCATCTTAGATCTACTATAGATCACCAGGAACCATCTTAGATCTACTATAGATCACCAGGAACCATCTGTGATCTACTGTAGATCACCAGGAACCGTCTGTGATCTACTGTAGATCACCAGGAACCATCTGTGATCTACTATAGATCCACAGGAACCATCTGTGATGTACTATAGATCACCAGGAACCATCTTAGATCTACTGTAGATCACCAGGAACCATCTGTGATCTACTATAGATCCACAGGAACCATCTGTGATCTACTATAGATCACCAGGAACCATCTTAGATCTACTATAGATCACCAGGAACCATCTGTGATCTACTGTAGATCAGCAGGAACCATCTGTGATCCATTATAGATCCCCAGGAACCATCTTAGATCTACTATAGATCCCAAGGAACCATCTGTGATCTACTGTAGATCCCCAGGAACCATCTTAGATCTACTATAGATCACCAGGAACCATCTTAGATCTACTATAGATCCCCAGTAACCGTCTGTGATCTACTGTAGATCACCAGGAACCATCTTAGATCTACTATAGATCCACAAGAACCATCTTTGATCTACTGTAGATCAGCAGGAACCATCTGTGATCTACTGTAGATCACCAGGAACCATCTTAGATCTACTATAGATCACCAGGAACCATCTTAGATCTACTATAGATCCCCAGGAATCATCTTAGATCTACTGTAGATCCCCAGGAACCATAGGAACCCAGGAGTTCCCAGGATGAGCCCTGAGGAACATAGCAGTGGACCAGATCCCTCAGTCTGTCCATCTGGACGTCCAACACTGAGACGAGGTCATTTGATGTTCTTCCAATGGTGAAGAACCCCCTCAGATAAACGTTACCTTGGCAACCAGAGTGACCAAGTCCTTGAAGACGTTTAGCTCCTCCCCCTCCAGGTTGCCGTGGGCAGCGAGCTCCACCCTCAGCAGGTAGTGCAGCGCTGACTCCAAGTCAGCCGTGTAAACCTTGGACCTGCAGGGACACTCAGGGTTTATGGGAGGAACCCAGTTTGGTTCTGGGCCCGGATCCAGACTTTCTGTTCTCACGATGGGCCGGATCAGTAAAAGAATATCAATTCCAAATATTTAGCTTTGATTTTCAGTACTATGCTTTATCATTCAGCCTACATATTATAATCACGGATGACAAGGGATCTTTTCTAAGCACAACACATTTATTCACAAACAATATTTTCATGTTTGGTGGTGAATGTATTAACAGCTGGTTTATTTTAACAGGTGAATGAATGCAGCTTTACACCTGAACCAACTCACCACACTAAACAAACTCCAGTGGGAGCTATGAAAAATAATAGTTTTGCCTTAATACTGCTTAAAAATAAATAACATGATCTGTTTGTTTTGCCACATTATTCCTCCTCATACAAAATACAGTGAAATTATCTAAACTCTTGTCCTCTTTTTGCCGTCTGGACTTTGTCACAGAATTTTGTGGCAACGCCTGCGTTTCTCCTGACCATTGATTGGTCCAGCGCTCCAACGAGAGCGCGGAAAATGTCCTCTGCTGTCGTGGTGTCACCGATAACTTGTTCAGTAGTGGTGGATGGCAAAGCCAGAACGCCGGTTTATTTTTAATTCGACACATCACGTTGCTAATGTTTATTTCCTGTGACTTACTCGTGTCAGTGCCGCATGCTGGACGTGAGCTCTTTTACGCACTTACTGCCCTCTAGCGGCAGTAAGTGTAAATCATAACTTTTAATAGAAATGAGCTAGAAACTTGCTTCATTTTATTGATATACTTAGATATTTATACCAGGCCGGATTAAATCATCCGATGGGCCGGGTCCGGCGACCAGAACCTCACCTGTCAAAGTCTCTCCACGGCTCTGAGGACTGTCTGTCCTGCAGCGCCCCCGTCTGGGTCACCTGGGAACTGCTGCGGCGCTGAACACCTGGGAGAGTCCTCAACAGGGAGGAGAAGAAGAAACGAAGCCTCTTCTCACTGTAGGAGAAGGAAGATTAAGGTGGAGGTCAGTGTCCTCCCGGTCTGTCTGGGTGGGGTCCAGGTGTCTGAACTCACCTGTGCAGGTGAGCGTGTGTCCCGTTGGGATGCAGCAGGTAGACGGAGGGCAAGGCTGCCATCTTCAGAGTGTCCAGCAGGGGGAGATCAGAGCTCAGAGTTCTCCTCACTTGAACACCTGAGTACTGCAGCAGGTCCAGGATCACCTGACAGAGACATCATGGAGGAGGTCAGAGGTCAGCAGAAGCTTCACGTTTGGTACACATAAATCAGGCCTCCTCCTCCACCTACTGCTCCATCCTCCACGTCCACCTCACCTCACGGCCAACAAACGACTCCGGCTCCTCCACGATGATGGCGGTGTAGTGGTCTGACCTTTGACCCAGCAGGGGGAGCAGCTGAGCAGAGCTAAAAATAGAAACCGAGGTCAGCAGCTAGGTGGAGCCGAGGTGGGGTTCTGGTGGAGGTACGGTACCTGGACGGTTCTAGAGGAGGACATCTCTGCGGCCGGTCCAGATTGGTGTGGTTCTGGAGGATGTTGATCATCAGCTGGCGGACGGACCGGATCTCCCTGTCTGCTCCTGGAGGAACAGAGTCCAGATGAAACATGGAGAACCAAAAGTCTCGGGACTTCAGAACCGGTCCGGTTACAGCAGAACGGCTCTGATACAAAAACACCCAACCTGGTTCTGAAGGAGTCTCACCTCTGTAGATCGTCCCTTTGTCGTCCGCTGAACTGTGAGCCCGAAAATACTGCAGAGAAAACCGGTTATTATAGGCTGAATCCAGCAGGGGGCGGAGCTAAACACAACAGGTTATTACAGGCTGAATCCAGCAGGGGGCGGAGCTAAACATAAGAGGTTATTACAGGCTGAATCCAGCAGGGGGCGGAGCTAAACATAAGAGGTTATTACAGGCTGAATCCAGCAGGGGGCGGAGCTAAACACAACAGGTTATTACAGGCTGAATCCAGCAGGGGGCGGAGCTAAACACAACAGGTTATTACAGGCTGGATCCAGCAGGGGGCGGAGCTAAACACAACAGGTTATTACAGGCTGGATCCAGCAGGGGGCGGAGCTAAACACAACAGGTTATTACAGGCTGAATCCAGCAGGGGGCGGAGCTAAACACAACAGGTTATTACAGGCTGGATCCAGGGGGGCGGAGCTAAACACACAGGTTATTACAGGCTGGATCCAGCAGGGGGCGGAGCTAAACACAACAGGTTATTACAGGCTGGATCCAGCAGGGGGCGGAGCTAAACACAACAGGTTATTACAGGCTGGATCCAGCAGGGGGCGGAGCTAAACACAACAGGTTATTACAGGCTGGATCCAGCAGGGGGCGGAGCTAAACACAACAGGTTATTACAGGCTGGATCCAGCAGGGGGCGGAGCTAAACACAACAGATTATTACAGGCTGGATCCAGCAGGGGGCGGAGCTAAACACAACAGGTTATTACAGGCTGGATCCAGCAGGGGGCGGAGCTAAACACAACAGGTTATTACAGCTGGATCCAGCAGGGGGCGGAGCTAAACACAACAGATTATTACAGCTGGATCCAGCAGGGGGCGGAGCTAAACACAACAGGTTATTACAGGCTGGATCCAGCAGGGGGCGGAGCTAAACACAACAGGTTATTACAGGCTGGATCCAGCAGGGGGCGGAGCTAAACACAACAGGTTATTACAGGCTGGATCCAGCAGGGGGCGGAGCTAAACACAACAGGTTATTACAGCTGGATCCAGCAGGGGGCGGAGCTAAACACAACAGATTATTACAGGCTGGATCCAGCAGGGGGCGGAGCTAAACATAACAGGTTATTACAGGCTGGATCCAGCAGGGGGCGGAGCTAAACACAACAGGTTATTACAGGCTGGATCCAGCAGGGGGCGGAGCTAAACATAACAGGTTATTACAGGCTGGATCCAGCAGGGGGCGGAGCTAAACACAACAGGTTATTACAGCTGGATCCAGCAGGGGGCGGAGCTAAACACAACAGATTATTACAGGCTGGATCCAGCAGGGGGCAGCCTTGAGCTCTTACCTTGAACGTGGGGTAGAACTTGATGCCAAACTCCTTGCAGACATCAAAGTTTTCCTCCTGAGCGCAGTCCAAGACGCCCACGGCCATGGCTTCACGCCACTCTGACAGAGACACATCAGAACCAGTAAAACCATCCAGAACCAGTTAAACCATCCAGAACCAGTAAAACCATCCAGAACCAGTTAAACCATCCAGAACCAGTAAAACCATCAGAACCAGTAAAACCATAGAGATGATGTTCTGATGGAAACCACAGAGAAACGGGTCAGTTCTAGAGGTCCAAACTCAGGTACCAAATATCAGAACTAAGATTATGAATCCAAAACCAGCAGCGAGGATCCGGTGCTGTTGGAGCCCAGAGCCAGGAACACTAGAACCAGAAAATAACTTTTACCATTTATGTTCTGGTTCTGGTGTCCAGGCAGAACCGGTGTTACGGGTTAACGTGTTTCAGTGTTACCTGGTTTCTGCGGTTGCTAATGGCTACCACAGATGTTGTTGTGCAGAAGGACGTTGCTTAGCTGAACCTGTCGATGCCGTTTTATTTACACAGAATGAAATCAAACAATCCGATTGATAAATCAGATGATAATTTATAGTTTTCAAGTTGTTGGTTACCAAAATGTCTCAGCGATGTTTCCCTTTTTTTTCAGCCGTATCTACTGAAAGTTGATCAGAAGAAATTTCTACCAAACACAAAGTTTGTTTTCAGCACTGCAATAAACTGTTTCAACCCGCCTCATTTCATGCCCAGTTATCACGTCTCAGACACATTAAAATATTACCGAAACCACGCTTTAAATAATAAAGAAATATATAATGAAAAAACAGGAGTGAGAGTCGAACTCGCGGCTCCGCGAAAATGAATTCCTGATCTGTTTCTTAAGCTCAACACAAGCGTAGCTATAACCGCTGCAGCACGCTGTTTACAGCCACATTAACTTGTGACCGTGGTAAACAGAACTCAGTTATATGACAGACAATAAGTATTAAACTTTAGTTCACAGAGAGATTTATATCATACAAACTACCTCATGTCAGGGTTGAACAACAAAAATCATTTTAGAGACGTTACATTTGAAAACTTAAACGTTTAAACGCTGATCACTTTATATTCAGTTGGAGCATATTTCTGCCATAACCTACCATTTTCCCTCACATCATGTTTTTTTTATTTTATTTTGTTATCTACAATGTTAAACGATAGAAGCTCTGCTGGACAAGATGATAGGTTTCCTCAAAAGATGAATGTAGGATTATTGATCAAGTAAATCCAGTTCTAAAGTAAAATATGAAACATTATGGACACATAAAATATTCTTTTTGTTGATCGCTGCTGATGTATTATTTGGATCTTTTGACCTATGAGGATATATTTCCTTTTAGAAATAAAAGAATAATTGTTTTAGCAAAATCAAAGGAAAAAAGAATACTTCAGCCTGACTTTTACACTTTATGTTTATACCCCATGGGGCAGATTTAACCATTTATCTTGTGTTTTAGGTCATTATTTCCTCCTATTATACAATTAGATATTTTTCTAGTCCCCCCTCCCAGCATAAGAACAACGTTTTTGAAAATGATTTTATTTTACTGTGCTTGGTCCTCATCATGGATAATTAGTCCAGTGAATATGAAGACATTAGAGGTAAATTTATAAGTTAGACGGTGGAACTGAATATTTAAGGCCAAAATATTCTGTTCAGACATCTTAATGTCTCCATATTCACTGGGATAATTGTTCATAAACTGAGGAAAAAAGAATAATGTACAGGACAATAAACAGTTCTGTAAGTTATTTACTCCATGATGAGAGGAACAAGAAAAGCAAAATACAAATTTATATAATACGACAGATAGCAGCGATCGATAACAAGAAATATGTGTCCATAATGTTTCATATTTCACATTAGAACTGGATTTACTTGATCAATAATCCCACATTCATCTTTTAAAGAAACCTAGTTATTTGTTCTTTTTTGTTTTGTTTGTTTAACATTGTAGATAACAAAATAAAATACAAAAAACATGATGTGAGGGAAAATGGTAGGTTATGGCAGAAATATGCTCCAACTGAATATAAAGTGATCAGCGTTTAAACGTTTAAGTTTTCAAATGTAACGTCTCTAAAATGATTTTTGTTGTTCAACCCTGACATGAGGTAGTTTGTATGATATAAATCTCTCTGTGAACTAAAGTTTAATACTTATTGTCTGTCATATAACTGAGTTCTGTTTACCACGGTCACAAGTTAATGTGGCTGTAAACAGCGTGCTGCAGCGGTTATAGCTACGCTTGTGTTGAGCTTAAGAAACAGATCAGGAATTCATTTTCGCGGAGCCGCGAGTTCGACTCTCACTCCTGTTTTTTCATTATATATTTCTTTATTATTTAAAGCGTGGTTTCGGTAATATTTTAATGTGTCTGAGACGTGATAACTGGGCATGAAATGAGGCGGGTTGAAACAGTTTATTGCAGTGCTGAAAACAAACTTTGTGTTTGATAGAAATTTCTTCTGATCAACTTTCAGTAGATACGGCTGAAAAAAAAGGGAAACATCGCTGAGACATTTTGGTAACCAACAACTTGAAAACTATAAATTATCATCTGATTTATCAATCGGATTGTTTGATTTCATTCTGTGTAAATAAAACGGCATCGACAGGTTCAGCTAAGCAACGTCCTTCTGCACAACAACATCTGTGGTAGCCATTAGCAACCGCAGAAACCAGGTAACACTGAAACACGTTAACCCGTAACACCGGTTCTGCCTGGACACCAGAACCAAGGAACGCTGGTTGATTAGAGGAACGGTTCTGGATCAGAACTTTAAAGATGAACCAGAAGTTCGGATCGGCTAACCCATCATTCACAGCAGAACCAGCAGATGGCTCCTGCTGACCTTTGACCCCAGCAGCAGGAGGCGGATGGAGACAGATGGACCTGCAGCTCCGCTTCCCACGGCCCGTTTCTGTGAAACCCGAACCTTGAGGATCAGCAGCACCAGCCCGTAAACTGAACCGGTACCAGAACCCGGGTTAACAACCACTGTTACCATATAGTTCCCATCAGAACCTGTCTGAAAAAAGTCCAGTTTTAAACCTCAGAACTCCGTCCGCAGTCCGATCCGAACCCGAACTAATACTGGATTCTACTCGGAATTAAAGGTCCAGTTACATTAAACGGACGCCGAACAGAACCGGACCGGATTTCCAGTTTGGACCCGGACTAGTTGGACTCACAGCACCCGTTGCTTTTTCTAGGATAAAGGGAACGTTTCTAAAATGCTAAATGCTGAACGGAGTCTGGTCCAGCTGTTGAAGCCGAGACCCAAACGAAGCTGAGCGGAACAAACCGGACCGGACCGGTACCTTTCACGTCCTGGGCCAGCGCCTTCCATGTGCTGGAGTACTGGATGCAGTGGCCGCACCAGGACGAGTAGAACTGGACCATCCAGGCCGAGGATGAGTTGGTGACGGTGGGCTTCAGGCTCCCGCTGCTCAGGATCACCAGCGGGTCCTCCTCCGAGTACAGCCGGCCAGAGGCGCCCAGAGAGCCGCGGGAGAGCCAGAGGAGGGCCGCCGCCCGGAGCCACAGCCACAACATCCCCGGTGTCCGTCACAGGTCCGGAAGGTTAGCGCCCAGAACCAGACGCTGGGTCCGGGAAGACGTGAACGCAGCGTCACGTAGCTTCAAAGAGGAGAGAACGATGCGCAGAGATCTCACTCTGATCAGCCTCGGTACTACAGCGGAACCGGAACCGGATTCATACTCTGGTTGTCATGGTGATAGCTTTATCTACGACTCCTCAGTTCATCCGAATCTCATCAAAAATTAATTTACTCCAGTAATTTAGTAAAGAACTCTTCTTATAAAGATTCGCGGCAAAGAACCGGAGGAACAGGAACGGAAACAAGGAAAAAACTATAGTTAAAGTTTATCCGTAAAAAGGAAATAGAACAAAAACATCGCCCCTCTTCTTGTATCATTATTAAAATGAGTAATTATTATTTTCTCAGGTAAAGATGAAGGTTGTTGAGATTTTTGGTTTGATCCGGAATCTTTCTCTTGTTTTGATAAACGATCTTTTAAAGAAGCGTTATGACGCAGAAGGTGACGTACCAGGAGTGTTGCATTCACTGAACTCGGAACTCGTCTTCCGTGTGGAACCGAGGCAAACAGGGTAAGTAGCGGGTTGGGCCGGTTCCATGAGGTTCGGACCGGTTCCGTTGGAGATGATAGAGATACAAAAACAAATAATAAATAAATAAAATGAAGGAAAGAGTCGGCAGGAAGTGACGTCGTTCCTCCAGGTGAACATGACATATATATATATATATATATATGTATGATACCAAAGAAAGCAATATTAATGATGCCGATATTATCAGGGCCGATACTGTTTGAACGAATCGGTACCAGCTAGTTAACCGATACTTATGGTGCGTTATGTTTACCTCTGAAGTCAGAACTCTGAGCTGGGTTTGGCGTATGGTATGATAGGGTTCCAATATGGCGGCACCCGGGTAGCTGCAGGTGTACTACCTCTATTCACCAAGCAAAGAAGAAAACAAAATGTTTTCCAATTCACTGAATGTTTTGTGTGGTCGAAGTATCGGTATGGTATCGGTTTGAATACAGTGGTGTTGTTGCATCTGTGATTATCATAAACTAAACAGCAACATACAAAGCACAAGTGATCTTTGTTTTCTTATAGTATTCTTATGTAAAAAACAAAAAACACAAACTGAATTATAAACCAACTGAAGGGATTTAGTAAATATCCTCGACTCATTTCCCAATATGCAACGTTTGGTTTCATCTATATTTGTGTGTGAACAGTTTCCTTCCTAAAATTAAACTATTAATATTCTGGTCTTTAATTCAATTCAATTCAGTTTATTTATATAGCGCCATTTCACAACAGATGTCATCTCAAGGCACTTTACAAGAAGAGTTATTACAATACAATGTTTAGTGTAGAAATTACAGAACCACAGAAGATTGCGTCGTGGAATTCTCAGCAATCCCTCACACTGAGCAAGCACGAAGCGACAGTGGGAAGGAAAAACTCCCTTTTAACAGGAAGAAACCTCCAGCAGAACCAGGCTCAGCACAAGCGGTTATCTGCAGAGACCGTCTGTGGCTTGGAGAATACATAACAGAGATACATAAAGAACAACAGAACTGATGCAGAAGTTTGTTGCAGGACGTGGAGAACTTTCCGTCACTGCAACGCCATCTTAGTCAGGGTCGTCAAGCAGGGCTAATCCGGAGCACCTACTATAATAGAAAACAGGTTAGTGCTTGAATTGACAGCACATCATGCAGTTGGGGAGAAGTAGGAGAGAAAGTAGGAACAGACCCTAATAATGTCCTCCAACAGCCTAAAGCAGCATAGCTACTAACATTAACCTGTCTCCTAGCTACTAGGACACCTAGCTACTAACACTTTCTACCTGGTTTACATTAACCTATCTCTATCTAGCTACTCTACCTCTTCCTATCTCTTCCTAGCTTTTGACACTCTACCTGGCTACTAACATTAACCTGTCTCCTGGGTCTTAGAGGACAGATTGCAAGTCCGTCTCTTTCCAAAATTGGTCAAAATTTTCAATGCCATTATTACAGAAATTCCATCATCCATTAATATCTCATTTAGGTCTAACTATGATGAGTTATTTAATTACATATATCCTATTCAACATCTGGAATCAGAATTCCTTTGGATAATTCATTGTTCCCTATTTTATATCTTCTCCTCCAAACATTATGTTGTATTTTAATTTTGTTTGGGGTAAAAATCTTCCGTTAATAAAGATCTACTAAATGAATTTGTGATTATTTAGTCCGTAAATCAATATTTTGTGTGTGGAGCATTAAATCCTTTCACCGCTCATGGTGCTCACAGACAGCTGCTTTTCCCAAAAGCCTCCGGGGTTCCAGCGTTGCCTAGGCGACCCTCGGCGTCCCGTTACCAGGACAACCTGTTTATTAACGAGCCTCGCTGACAAGCAGATAAACTACAATGGATCCCGGTGAGTTTGAAGCCGTTTCTGCCGGGTTCAGGTGTTTCTACCTGCGGCCCGGTGGGAAACAAAGGCCGCATCTTACGTCTTATTTTAACCCCTCCGTTACGGGAAGCGCTGGTTTTTACGTCAATGACAACGTGAATAACGGCGTAAATAACGTGTGGAAGCATTTTATGAATATATTATGCTGATATTAGTGTTATAAGTGCTCAGCAGCTCGATATCTGTTTTTTTTATAAAACATAAAATGTTTGGGAAACATCTGAAGCAGAGCGACAAATTATAGCTACTCAGGTAAGAGGAGCACTACTTTAACAGACTTTACTAAAGTTACTGTGCTAAGTAAAAATAAAATACTCGAGTAAAAAAGTATAACGGCTACTTCCAGTTACATCTTATAGTTTTTAAAAGATATCATTACAACAGACAAAAATATAAAGTTATGGGTAAATTCTGGTATTTCTAGGACTTCAAATATAAAAAGTGATACAAATAAATACAATATAACGTTAGTTTTAAACAGAAGAAATATTTTCTAGGTCAGTTTTTTTTTTAAATTAATGACGAATAATTAAAATAGGTAATGAATAA
The DNA here is from genome assembly GCA_028564705.1 of Apricaphanius iberus. Lineage (NCBI taxonomy): Eukaryota > Metazoa > Chordata > Actinopteri > Cyprinodontiformes > Aphaniidae > Apricaphanius > Apricaphanius iberus. The sequence continues at coordinate 146,803 of JAPXFQ010002430.1, forward strand.
ATACATCTTAGAGCAATTTAAACACTACTTCCAGTGATGATTTATAGTGTTTATAGTGTGCAGCAAGAAGCTCAACGAACAGAAGATTATATCAGAACCAGCGCTGTGCTGGAAAATAAACCCTACACGTGTTTATGCTGTATTTATGGTTCAAATATGATTTTTCTTCTTCCAGTGAATTTACCCACAGTCAGTGTCCAGAAGTTTAGAGCAGCGATACTTCATAATGATATTACTCAAGTAAATGTACTCCTCAACTGCTCTTAAGAGTATATTTTCCCCAAAGGCTGACTCCAGTAGTAAATGTAACTGAGTAAATGTAGTTAGTTACTTTATAACGTTTGGTTGGACATTTATCTCTGCTGGTTATTTTGCTACAAACTTCAGTCCAAATTAACTGGTTATTAAAAGGTTATGGATGCACCGATGGGTGTTGGGTATCGGGCCAATATCGTTCTAATGTACTCGTATCAGTTAGTTAACAGAAACCATAAACCAATCATTTAAATGTGGAAACTGCTATCATTTCACAGAATTCTTTTTCTCTTGAAATATTCGTTTTGTGATTTTTTTTATTAAGATTCTATTTTTTTTCTGATAAATATTTTGTAACAAGCAGAGAAGAAAATAAATCCTGCCGTCCAATTCATTGCATGTCTTTGTGTGGTAGAAGTATCAGCGTTGCTACTCGGTATCGGTAAGTACTCAGATCCAAGTATCGGCATGGTATCGGTTTGAATAAAGTGGTATCGCTGCATCCATAACAGCATGATGCACGAAACCAACAGAAGGAATGATATATTTTGCCCACAGTTTTTGTTTGTTTTGCTGTTTTATGCCTTAGCTTATGTTTCAGTAGTTTAATGCTTAAAATAACAAAATGTTTACTAAAATCATATTAACTTGTAGTTACTCAGACATGACAGCAGATGTCAGCAAACAGTAGGAGCCTAGCACTAAGATTTAGATTGAAATGTGTGTGTATTTTTAAACATTTCTATCAGAATCATCAGTTATACGTCTTTAATGTCCATAAATGTGAAGAGCACCCCACCAGCAGCCAATCACAGACAGCGTTCTGTGGAAATACGGTATTTACTGCGGTTAAAATCCACCAATCACAACCAGCGATCCAAAATACTGAACCAACAACTGGCATCATAAAATAAACAGTTGATTTTGTAATCTAAGAATATTTAATTAAGCACAGGAAGATTGTTGCTTATTTTTTGCATTTTTTAGATTCACACATTCTTTAAGCAGCTATGTTACATATAAAAATGTTTTTTTTAATAAAGTGAAATATATCCAGTAATATTTCATAAATTAACTGTAGATTATGGGTGGAAGACCCAGATGAAAAAATAGTCTTAATCTGACTTTTTTTCTCCCATCTATGAACTATTGTTGAATAATTAAGAAGATAATTAATCATCAAATCAGTAAATATGGAAATAGCTGAAAGATTGTTTTAAAAAGTGTTCAGTTAATAACTGTTTATTTTATGATATTTGTTTTTTAAGTTATGATCAGAGACAGATTTGGATGACATAGATATATGATCTTAGATCAGCCACACTTCACGCTCAGGTTGCTGGTACAGATATTAGACTGTAGCTGAACTCATCATTTATGCTCCAGGCCAGGATGATACATATGATCAGCGTTTGGATTATAAAGTATACAGTTAATAACTGTAAACAGTTTTGTGTGATAAGGAGATATTATATTTGTATTTAACATATTCAGCTGCAATCAAACACAACATCCATAGCGCTTCACACCTTATCTGCTTCACATCTCCACTCCTTCCTGTTCTCTTCGGTCTTCATCCGCCAATCATCGTCTTCCTTTTCCCCAGCTTGTCACCATGGGAACCAGAGCTTTTAGTCGCTCTGGGACTCACTGCCTCCCGTCATCAGAAAACTCTTCCTTTATCTAAATCACTTCTGTTTAAACTAATTTATTCACTTTAAACTCTGACTGGGGTCTGACAAAGCAATGCAGGGGCAAGCAGTACGTAGAAAAGTATTCACACCCCCTCTATAATGATTGGCTGCTGGATGGATGGAGATAGATAGATAGATAGATAGATAGATAGATAGATAGATAGATAGATAGATAGATAGATAGAGATAGATAGATAGATAGATAGATAGATAGATAGATAGATAGAGATAGATAGATAGATAGATAGAGATAGATAGATAGATATAGATAGATGGGTGATTAAATGGATGGATGGAAGGATGGATGATTAGATGGATGGATAGATAGATAGATAGATAGTTAGTTGGATGGATGGATGGATAGATAGATAGATAGTTAGTTGGATGGATGGATGGATGGATGATTAAATGGATGGATGGATGGATGGAAGGATGGATGGATGGATGGAAGGATGGATGGATGATTAAATGGATGGATGGATGGATGGATGGATGGATGGAAGGATGGATGGATGGATGGAAGGATGGATGGATGATTAAATGGATGGATGGATGGATGGATGGATGATTAAATGGATGGATGGATGATGGATGGATGGATGATGGATGGATGGATGGATGATGGATGGATGGATGATGGATGGATGGATGAAGGATGGATGGATGATGGATGGATGGATGGATGGATGGATGGATGGATGGATGGATGATTAAATGGATGGATGGATGGATGGATGGAAGGATGGATGGATGATTAAATGGATGGATGGATGGATGATTAAATGGATGGATGGATGGATAGATAGATAGATAGTTAGTTGGATGGATGGATGGATGGATGGATGATTAAATGGATGGATGGATGGATAGATGGATAGATGGATAGATAGATAGATAGATAGATGGATAGATAGATATTTTATTTATCCCGAAAAAAGAGGAGCTCGTTTATTTACAAATACATCTTAGATTGGGGAAAGAGAAAAATAAAGATAATAAAATAATTGAGGAAACATGTTGGATTTCTGTTGAATAGTCTTATTTTTTTCAATTCAATTCAATTTTATTTATATAGCACCAATTTACAACAAGTCATTTTAATCCAACTCTGCAAACATTTTATCAGTTAAAAGTTTTCTAAGGAATCCCAGCAGATTGTGACGGCTGCAGGAACAAATGATCTCCTGAACTTCTCAGTCCTACATCTCAAAGAGATCAGTCTTTCACTGCTGCTGCTTCTCTGGCTGGTCAACACTTTACCCAGAATGCCCTGCAGTTTGTCCAGATGTCTACAGTCTCTGTCCGTAAGGCTGCTACCCCAGCAGACAACAGCATACAGAAGCAAACTACTGATGACTGTGTGGTAAAATATCTGCAGACCTTATAGCCGCCTTCCTGTACGCTGCGTCGGTGTTGGTGGTCCGCTCCAGTTTCTGATCCAGAACCATCCCCAGGTATCTGTAGGACTCCACAGTCTCTATTTCCCCCCATCTATGCAGCCTGGCTGTGTTGGTGGTTTAAATCTCTTTAAGTCCACCACCAGCCCCTTAGTCTTTCTGGTGTTCAGAAGAAGGCTGTTTTTTTTGCTCCAGTCAGTAAAGGTCTCCACCAGGTCCCCGTACCTATATAATCTTTTATACCATGGAGGGTGTAGGTTAAAAAGTGATAATGTACACCTAGAAAAGGCGTCCCGTCAAATTGCCTGATGACAGTTCTAAATTATTGCGCTGGTTCACGTGGCAACTCAACGTTATTTCACAGTTGACTCATCATAAAGTTTTGCATCATCCTCTGACAAACAAGCAGTAAGTAGAGCACTGGCTTTATGAAATGATACTTTGTGTAACGTAAGCTAAAGCCTTCATCTCTCTTCGCATCACTGATAAATCGCTGCGGTCGGCTCGCTGTGGCCATGTTGCTTGGCAACGCCTGTATACGGGAGATATTAAATAATGCAAACCTCGTGGTTTTAATTCTAAAACACACTAAAGTTGGTCTGATGTAGCCATACTCAGTTCTAATCAGAATGAGTCTGATTCTGCTCCATTGGGCTTTGATTATGGGATGTTTTAACCAAACCAGGAAAAAAATACCTCTGCACTCCACTGCATAGACCTATAACCAATCAGACCAACAGACGTTTTCTGTTCCCCTTCTAAAATTACTCTTTTAAAATGAATAAACTGTCGATATCTTCTAGAACAGACTTGATGGCAGAATCTACACATCTCAGTTCTCCATCGGCGGCCATCTTTGTTGTAAACAAATTCAACCCAGGCGCTCTTTGGTGACGTAGTTTATTACGTTACTGTTGTTCACCTGTCAACCGTTATAAACCCCATTTGATTGGTCCAAACAGATCTTGTTCGGGTATAATTGCTCCTCAATGGAGGAATGCCAGACCATGTTGTGGGCGGGACTTCAGCTGACTACAGGCTACATTAAAGTATTATTAATTGATTAAATATTTCTTTCTTTCATAAGTGACCATGTTATAAGCGGATTGTCCATTATTTTCTGATAATGGACACCTCCCTTACCTATAGACTGGGCATTCTTCCTCTTGTAGCCAGTGATGGTCTCCATCCCTCTCTAATATCACTGTTCTCCAGCTGTTTCCTATTTTCCTCTTGTATTCTTGCATCAGCATGCTAGCAGTTTAGCTCATGTTTGCCTAACTTGGACAGCTTGCTTAGACAATAGTAATATACTTGCTAGTATTAGCAGTAGCTGCCAACCTCACCTTAGCTTTTGAGCAAATTTTAGCATTTTGACTAAGGCTGCATCTGAACACCCCTACTACGCTTGTAGCAGGAGAAAAGCAGTAAGCGAGCGATGTAGTAGATCTGAATCTCCCGTATGGATCAGAGTAGTAGGTATAAAGGTCTGGATGTGTACCACCGCCACAGTAAGCAGCCGGTGGACGCTACGCTGTCCCACAATGCAGCAGGAGCACCGAAATCGTAGAAGAAGAGTTCGGCTACTGAGGAACTATCAACCATGGACACCGCCACAATTTTGACGTATAAATGTAAAAGTGTAACGATGTCACTGATTAGTTTAATTGTTTTTTTTGACAACTGATTAAACAATTAATTGATTAGTTGTTTAATGGGACCACATCCGGCAAAAAGGTGGCGCAGTACGTCTGATTTCCTGCCTACTATTCACTCGGTTAAGTAGTAGCTGCTACGTAGCATGTAGCTGCTACGTAGCATGTAGCTGCTACGTAGCATGTAGCTGCTATGTAGCATGTAGCTGCTACGTAACATGTAGTAAATACTAAGGATTCTGATGTAAGGTACATTTTCTTCCTGATTTTTTTAGTGCTATGCTAGTTAGCATTAATATACTAGCATTTTAGCTCATTTTTGCTTTTCATTAAGTTCTACTGCTTGTTTAGATGCTAGTGATGAAATACTTATTTTTCTGATGCTAATGCTGTCATGCTAGTTAGCATTAGCTTGCTACTCAGCATTACTTCTAGCTACCTAACTTATGACTACTTGATGTTTTAGCTATTTAAGCGTTGAACGGTTTATTACAGCTGAACCGACCTCGACACTAGAACCTGTGATTGGGTCCAACTGATGCGCAGATCGTGGCAGAACACTTTATAAATGTTCTAGTTATTATTATTGTTCTTCTGTCTCTGAACCGTAACAAACTGTTTGGGTCTCTGTCGTTACAGCACGTGTGACATCACCGCGGCTGGGCGTGGTCAGAGCGTCGATGCTGAGAAACCCGGTGCTAATTAAGGTAAAGATTCGGGTCAGGTTTCAGGCAGAACATTATGACCACATGTTGCCACCTGGCAGTGGGCGGGGTTTACCAGAACCGAACCAATCGCACTGGAAAGAAACAGGATATGGAGAAGAACTCCCCTTTAACAGGAAGAAATCCCCAACAGAACCAGAACCTGGCTCAGTGTGAGCGGCCAACTGCCACGACCCATTGAACAGAACAGGCAGTTGGACCTGAGTAGGTTCTGGTCCGACTGCCTGAGCAGAACCGCTCCTTCTATGATGATCAGACTGGGTTCTGTTTGCAGGCACCGCTGGGGAAGGCCCGGTCCAGAGGGCTGTCCCTTCCTGGTCCGGATTTCACCTACGGAACCAGCAGCAGGGCCAGAGAAGGAGGCGTGGCTGAAGGTAAGCCCCGCCCCCTGTAAACACTGTGGCTCCAGGAACCGGACCACGGGTCAGAACTCAGGGTGGAGGACAGGTGGCCTGAGGGGGGAGCCAGTGGGGTTCTGGTTGGCCAACCGGACCACACAGAGAGCGGGTCCGAGATGAACAGAACTCCATGACACTAACACCTGCTGTCTGGACCCGGGTACTGGTCCCAGAATCTGGACCAGGTTCCAGAACTCAGTGATCCGGCAGGTTGATGTATTGGTTCTGTACTGCTATCAGTACCGGTACCAGGGTTCTGACCAGAACCAGCCTGATGCTGCCGGAACAAATAGGAGCATCTGGGAGTGTTTGTTAGTGTGTGTGTGTGTTAGTGTGTGTGTTTGTTAGTGTGTGTGTGTGTTACTGTGTGTGTGTTAGTGTGTGTGTTTGTTAGTGTGTGTGTGTTAGTGTGTTTGTTACTGTGTGTGCGTGTGTTAGTGTGTGTGTTTGTTACTGTGTGTGCGTGTGTTAGTGTGTTTGTTTGTTAGTGTGTGTGTGTGTTACTGTGTGTGTTTGTTAGTGTGTGTGTTTGTTAGTGTGTGTGTGTGTGTTACTGTGTGTGTTTGTTAGTGTGTGTGTGTGTTACTGTGTGTGTTTGTTAGTGTGTGTGTGTGTTACTGTGTGTGTTTGTTAGTGTGTGTGTGTATTACTGTGTGTGTTTGTTAGTGTGTGTGTGTTAGTGTGTGTGTGTTACTGTGTGTGTTTGTTAGTGTGTGTGTGTGTTACTGTGTGTGTTTGTTAGTGTGTGTGTGTTACTGTGTGTGTGTTAGTGTGTGTGTTTGTTAGTGTGTGTGTGTGTTAGTGTGTGTTGTGTTACTGTGTGGTGTTTAGTGTGTGTGTGTGTTACTGTGTGTTTTGTTAGTGTGTGTGTGTGTTACTTGTTTGTTATGTGTGTGTGTATTACTGTGTGTGTTTGTTAGTGTGTGTGTGTTACTGTGTGTGTGTTAGTGTGTGTGTTTGTTAGTGTGTGTGTGTGTTACTGTGTGTGTTTGTTAGTGTGTGTGTGTTACTGTGTGTGTGTTAGTGTGTGTGTTTGTTAGTGTGTGTGTGTGTTACTGTGTGTGTTTGTTAGTGTGTGTGTGTGTGTTAGTGTGTGTGTTTGTTAGTGTGTGTGTGTGTGTTACTGTGTGTGTTTGTTAGTGTGTGTGTGTGTTACTGTGTGTGTGTTAGTGTGTGTGTTTGTTAGTGTGTGTGTGTTAGTGTGTGTGTTTGTTACTGTGTGTGTTTGTTAGTGTGTGTGTGTGTTACTGTGTGTGTTTGTTAGTGTGTGTGTGTGTTAGTGTGTGTGTTTGTTACTGTGTGTGTTTGTTAGTGTGTGTGTGTGTTACTGTGTGTGTGTTAGTGTGTGTGTTTGTTAGTGTGTGCGTGTGTTACTGTGTGTGTTTGTGGGTGTGTGTGTGTGTTACTGTGTGTGTTTGTTAGTGTGTGTGTTTGTTACTGTGTGTGTTTGTTAGTGTGTGTGTGTGTGTTACTGTGTGTGTGTTAGTGTGTGTGTTTGTTAGTGTGTGTGTGTGTTACTGTGTGTGTTTGTGGGTGTGTGTGTGTGTTACTGTGTGTGTTTGTTAGTGTGTGTGTGTGTTACTGTGTGTGTTTGTTAGTGTGTGTTTTTGTTAGTGTGTGTGTGTGTTACTGTGTGTGTTTGTTAGTGTGTGTGTGTGTTACTGTGTGTGTTTGTTAGTGTGTGTGTGTGTTACTTTGTGTGTGTTAGTGTGTTTGTTTGTTAGTGTGTGTGTGTGTTACTGTGTGTGTTTGTTAGTGTGTGTGTGTGTTACTGTGTGTGTTTGTTAGTGTGTGTGTGTGTTACTGTGTGTGTGTTAGTGTGTTTGTTTGTTAGTGTGTGTGTGTGTGTTACTGTGTGTGTTTGTTAGTGTGTGTGTGTGTTACTGTGTGTGTTTGTGTGTTACTGTGTGTGTGTTAGTGTGTGTGTTTGTTAGTGTGTGTGTGTGTTACTGTGTGTGTGTTAGTGTGTGTGTTTGTTAGTGTGTGTGTGTGTTACTGTGTGTGTTTGTTAGTGTGTGTGTGTGTTACTGTGTGTGTTTGTTAGTGTGTGTTTTTGTTAGTGTGTGTGTGTGTTACTGTGTGTGTTTGTTAGTGTGTGTGTGTGTTACTGTGTGTGTTGTTAGTGTGTTGTGTTACTTTGTGTGTGTTAGTGTGTGTGTTTGTTAGTGTGTGTGTGTGTTACTGTGTGTGTTACTGTGTGTGTTACTGTGTGTGTTTGTTAGTGTGTGTGTGTGTTACTGTGTGTGTGTTAGTGTGTTTGTTTGTTAGTGTGTGTGTGTGTGTTACTGTGTGTGTTTGTTAGTGTGTGTGTGTGTTACTGTGTGTGTTTGTTAGTGTGTGTGTGTGTGTTACTGTGTGTGTGTTAGTGTGTGTGTTTGTTAGTGTGTGTGTGTGTTACTGTGTGTGTGTTAGTGTGTGTGTTTGTTAGTGTGTGTGTGTGTTACTGTGTGTGTTTGTTAGTGTGTGTGTGTGTTACTGTGTGTGTTTGTTAGTGTGTGTGTGTGTTACTGTGTGTGTGTTAGTGTGTGTGTTTGTTAGTGTGTGTGTGTGTTACTGTGTGTGTTTGTTAGTGTGTGTGTGTGTTACTGTGTGTGTTTGTTAGTGTGTGTGTGTGTGTTACTGTGTGTGTGTTAGTGTGTGTGTTTGTTAGTGTGTGTGTGTGTTACTGTGTGTGTGTTAGTGTGTGTGTTTGTTAGTGTGTGTGTGTGTTAGTGTGTGTGTTTGTTAGTGTGTGCGTGTGTTACTGTGTGTGTTTGTGGGTGTGTGTGTGTGTTACTGTGTGTGTTTGTTAGTGTGTGTGTTTGTTACTGTGTGTGTTTGTTAGTGTGTGTGTGTGTGTTACTGTGTGTGTGTTAGTGTGTGTGTTTGTTAGTGTGTGTGTGTGTTAGTGTGTGTGTTTGTTAGTGTGTGTGTGCGTTACTGTGTGTTAGTGGTCTGGTATTACTAACCTTCTTAGGACCAAAGCCCGGTCCTAACACGGTGGACTCCCTTTTTTAGGGTAAGCGGTTTGTTTTATACGTATGGTGTGAATTTAGTTTTAGTCAGGCTTAGAAATAGCTCAGAAATGGTTAGGGTTAGGGAACTGACCCCTCCTCCCAAAAGAGGAGGGTGGTGCACGGTCCCTTTCCCGGGGCCCATCATGCCATGGATGGTGCTGGCGTCTCCCATAGTGAACCACAGGTTAGGAAAAGTGTCCTGGTTACACATAAATCCAGTTACTAAAAACAATGGAAGTCAACCGACAGTGCTAATATACCAACTGTGTGTGTGTGTTAGTGTTAGTGTGTGTGTTAGTGTGTGTGTGTGTGATTGTTTACTAGTGTGTGTGTGATTGACAGATCAGAGGAGCGTCATGTTAAACTCAGAGTCTCAGCAGAGTGACACACACACACGTGTAGCGTGTTTCTGATTGACAGACGTGATCGTTGCCTGAAGGCGTGTTTCCATCATACAAACTGAGTCTGTCAGATGACCACACACACACACACACACACACACACAAACACTAACACACACAAACACTAACACACACAGGGCTGGTTTGATGGCTGATTAATGGAAATCTGAGCAGCAGATGGATGGAGAACACAGGAATATCCAGGAAGGTTGAAGATGTTCTGGGCACCAGGCCCTTTGATACGGGCGGTTAGGTCCCTATATGACCGGTGTCAGAGTCTGGTTCTTATTGCCGGCAGTAAGTTGGACTCGTTTCCAGTGTTGGACTCCACCAAGGTTGCCCTCTGTCACCGATCCTGTTCATAACATTTATGGACAGGATTTCTAAGCGCAGCCAAGGTGCTGAAGGGGATCTGTTTCTGTGACCTCAGGATCGGGTCTCTGCTTATTGCAGATGATGTGGTCCTGTTAGCTTCATCTGAACCCGATCTACAGCTTTCGTTGGAGCGGTTTGCAGCAGAGTGTGAAGCGGCTGGGATGAGGATCAGCACCTCCCAATCTGAGACCAGAATCAGGGTTCCTTCTTTGGGTCAGGCATGGGGTTCTTCCTCAAGTGGAGGAGTTCAGGTATCTGGGGGTTGTTGTTCACGATTGAGGGGAATGGAGCGGGAGATCGATAGACGGATTGGTAAGGCGTCTGCAGTTAGGCGGCGCTGTACCGGTCTGTTATGGTGAAGAGAGAGCTGAGCCGATTTACCGGTCGATCTACGTTCCTACCCTCATCTATGCTCATGAACTCTGGGTGGTGACCAACAGAACGAGATCACGGATACAGGCGGCTGAAATGAGTTTCCTCTTCAGGGTGGCTGGGCTCTCCCTTAGAGATAGGGTGTGGAACAGGGGGCTCAGAGTAGAGCTGCTGCTCCTCCACATTGAGAGGAGCCAGTTGAGGTGGCTCGGGTCTCTGGTCAGGATGGACACCTACCTGGTGAGGTGTTCTGTGTACGTCCCACCAGGAGGAGACCCAGAGAAAGACCCAGGACTCTATGGAGGAACTATGTCTCCTTTCTGGTCTGGGAACGCCTCGGAGTTCATCCTGAGTAGCTGGACCAGGTAGCTGGGAGAGAGAAGTCTGGTTCTCTGCTGCTGCCCCCACGACCAGATGATGGATGGACCTCCAGATGTTCGGTTCTGATCTTCTGGGTCCAGATGTTTGGTTCGCACTGGGATTCCTTACATAGAAAACTTTTAACTGATTAGAATGTTTGTATAATTGTATTGAAACGATTTTTTTTTGTAAATTGGTGCTATAGAAATAAAAGTGAAGTGAAATCATGTGTTTTTCCAGCTCTGTCCAACTGGGGGGTCCAGTCCCAACCAGAAAACTCCTGTCAGCATCCAGACTTTGTCTCTCTGAACCGGGACGCGGTTCGGTCCGGGCTGGAAACGCCCAAACAGCTGAGCCAGTACCGGGCTCAGATCAGAGTCCAGAACCAGACCAGCGAGCAACGGGAGGGCAGAACATCCCGGCGCCTCCCAGAGATACCTGATATCACCTTTGGAAAGAGGAACAGGTGAGGAACCGGAGAAGCTGATTGGTGGATCTCTGAGCACTGAAATGTGATTGGTGGATCTGTAAACACTGATATCTGATTGGTGGATCTCTAAACACTGACATCTGATTGGTTGATCTCTAAACACTGTCAGCTGATTGGTGGATCTCTAAACACTGACAGCTGATTGGTGGATCTCTAAACACTGACAGCTAATTGGTTGATCTCTAAACACTGACAGGTGATTGGTGGATCTCTAAACACTGACAGCTGATTGGTGGATCTCTAAACACTGACAGCTAATTGGTTGATCTTTAAACACTGACAGGTGATTGGTGGATCTCTAAACACTGACAGCTGATTGGTGGATCTCTAAACACTGACAGCTGATTGGTGGATCTCTGAACACTGACAGCTGATTGGTGGATCTCTAAACACTGACAGCTGATTGGTGGATCTCTAAACACTGACAGCTGATTGGTGGATCTCTGAACACTGACAGCTGATTGGTGGATCTCTGAACACTGACAGCTGATTGGTGGATCTCTGAACACTGACATATGATTGGTGGATCTCTGAACACTGACAGCTGATTGGTGGATCTCTGAACACTGACAGCTGATTGGTGGATCTCTGAACACTGACATATGATTGGTGGATCTCTGAACACTGACAGCTGATTGGTTGATCTCTGAACACTGACAGCTGATTGGTGGATCTCTAAACACTGACAGCTGATTGGTGGATCTCTAAACACTGACAGCTGATTGGTGGATCTCTAAACACTGACAGCTGATTGGTGGATCTCTGAACACTGACAGCTGATTGGTGGATCTCTAAACACTGACAGCTGATTGGTGGATCTCTAAACACTGACAGCTGATTGGTGGATCTCTGAACACTGACAGCTGATTGGTGGATCTCTAAACACTGACAGCTGATTGGTGGATCTCTGAACACTGACAGCTGATTGGTGGATCTCTGAACACTGACAGCTGATTGGTGGATCTCTAAACACTGACATATGATTGGTGGATCTCTAAACACTGACATATGATTGGTGGATCTCTGAACACTGACAGCTGATTGGTGGATCTCTAAACACTGACAGCTGATTGGTGGATCTCTAAACACTGACAGCTGATTGGTGGATCTCTGAACACTGACAGCTGATTGGTGGATCTCTAAACACTGACAGCTGATTGGTGGATCTCTGAACACTGACAGCTGATTGGTGGATCTCTGAACACTGACAGCTGATTGGTGGATCTCTAAACACTGACATATGATTGGTGGATCTCTGAACACTGACATATGATTGGTGGATCTCTGAACACTGACAGCTGATTGGTGGATCTCTGAACACTGACAGCTAATTGGTGGATCTCTGAACACTGACAGCTGGTTGGTGGATCTCTAAACCCTGACAGCTGATTGGTGGATCTCTGAACACTGACATATTATTGGTGGATCTCTGAACACTGACAGCTAATTGGTGGATCTCTGAACACTGACAGCTAATTGGTGGATCTCTGAACACTGACAGCTGATTGGTTGATCTCTAAAAACTGACAGCTGATTGGTGGATCTCTAAACACTGACATATGATTGGTGGATCTCTGAACACTGACATCTGATTGGTGGATCTCTAAACACTGACAGCTGATTGGTGGATTTCTGAACACTGACAGCTGATTGGTGGATCTCTGAACACTGACATATGATTGGTTTATCTCTAAACACTGACAGCTGATTGGTGGATCTCTAAACACTGACAGCTGATTGGTGGATCTCTAAACACTGATATCTGATTGGTGGATCTCTAAACACTGACATATGATTGGTGGATCTCTGAACACTGATAGCTGATTGGTGGATCTCTAAACACTGACAGCTGATTGGTTGATCTCTAAACACTGACAGCTGGTTGGTGGATCTCTAAACCCTGACAGCTGATTGGTGGATCTCTGAACACTGACAGCTAATTGGTGGATCTCTAAACACTGACAGCTAATTGGTGGATCTCTGACCACTGACATATGATTGGTGGATCTCTTGGCAGGCCTTCGTCTCCGATCACTGACCTCCTGGCTCATGAGTACGGTCGGCGCTGGTTTGAGCAGCAGCTCAGCAGGAATCCAACCAGCAACCACAAAGACACGGTGAGATGAGGATGGTTGGGTAAACCAGCAGAACTCGTCTCATAAAACGGTTCCGGGCTTTTAGAACCGGACCAGGACCACTGCTACGGTTTGACTGATTTTGTTGTCACATTAATGTTCCAGACTGGACCGGGTCAGGTCATACAGACCAGAACCAGCCTGATGAGGATGAGCAGAAACCTGCAGGTCCAACAGGTATCACACAACGCCAGCATCCGGTTCTGGACGTCGCCAGGGAACCAAAGGACCGCCAATTGGCCTGCAGAACTCAACAGCAGAACCAATGATCAAACGAGGACGTCTGGATGATTCGTGACTGATCTGGGTCAGAACCGGGCTGGTCTCCAGAACTGCTAATAAAGCAGAAATGTTTTCTCCACAGGAATGAGTCGGGTTTTATTCTTTTTGGTCAGAACCAGAACCTAAGTTCCGCTGTAGGAAACAAACTTGGTTTAATGATGATGACGTCTGGACGCGGGTTCTGCTGGGTTCATCCGGGTTCTGCTGGGTTCATCCGAGTTCTGCTGGGTTTATCCGACTCATAGACGTTAATCAAAATGACTGATGAAAATATCTTTGGTTCCGACCCAATAAGTTCCTACCAGATTCTCTTCACCTGGATTCAATTTGTTGGTTCTGGTTCCGTTGATAAAAACTTTTTTATAACTTTATAAGTTTGTAGTTTTTACTTTTGTCTAAATGAAAAGTTGATTTTTCTTCTTTATAAACGGGTCTGAGTTCAGCCAGCGGAACCGGCCTGAACCCAAAGTTCTGACCGAACCCCAGCAGCAGAGGAGGATGTGTCCGCGGTTTGGAGACTCACCTGGAGAGGAGCAGCAGAACCGTCCGGTCCGGTTCCGCACTGGTTCCCTGACTCTCCTGATGACGTCATTCAGACTTTTCCTTTACTTTTAATCCGTTTCATGACGTCAGAACCAGCATTCCGTCACTTTTCCTGATGTTTCCAACATCTCTGTGACCGAACCTTCCTGGTTCCGTTCGGACATGGACCCCCCAGCCTCCGGACGCTCCGGCTTCTTCATCGACTCGCTGCTGTCACTCCGGCCGCCCGGAGCGCTCCTCCGCCGGTCAGACCCCCCGGAGCTCCGCGGCGGAGGCTCGGCGCCCCCTTTCCCGCTGAGGGAGCCCGTTCCCGGGCAAGTTCCTCCGGCGCGGCCCGGTCCGGTCCATCGGCAGCACTGCCTCGGTTCCTCCTTCCTGATCCGGGACATCCTGGCGGACTGTCGGTCCGGTTCTGACCCGGGACATCCCGAACCTGGAGCCGAGCCGCTCCGATCTGGACCGGCTGGAAACAGCGAAGAGAGAGGTAAGAGTAAAAGTTCTGGGAATCAAATGTGGGTCAAACGGGACAGAACAGCCGGTCCAAACGGATTTAAATGTTTTATTTAAATTATTCAGAGTTTAACCGTTTGAATGAATTTATTTCTTATTTCATTATTATCCTTATATTATATTATTATTATATTCATTATATCATTATATTATATATATATATATATATATATATATCATTATAAGGATCATTATATTATCCTTTATTATTTACGATCTGACATTTATTTGTATTTTTACTTATTTTTGTTCATATTTTTATTTTTATTTTTTTTATTTTTTTTTATTTCACTTATTCAAGTTCTGTACTGGAGGAAAAAGTTTGCCGGAGTCAAATTCCTTGTATGTGACATACTTGGCCAATAAACTGATTCTGATTCTGATTCAGTAAAATATGAAAAAGGAAACATTTCAGCTTGAATGTTTTTTATTAATGAATTTTATTTGTTTTGTGTCTGGTTCTGATGCGGTGGACGGGTTACTGATGTACTCCTCTTCTAACAGCACCGATAATATTAATAATAATAATAATTAGATGTTTATCCATGTTGATTTAGAGTGACGTCTTAAGCTTTTAATTCTTTACAAACAATTATCATAAAGTATTTCATATTGTTGGCAGAACTTAAACCTAAAGCACAGATCGGATTATCTGCCGGTTCAGGTCCAGTTTAGTGGAAAGAACTGAGCAGAAAGAGGTCCGGTTGATAAAAACTAATGAGAATAAATTACATTTTTAAACATTAGTTAATGCTAAACATTGTGATTATTTCACCTGGATAAACTGTTTTTTTTTTACTTTGCTAAGTTTTATTAAAGAAAAAACATTTTTAGGGCTGCCTCAGTTTATCTTAACAGAATATTCCTAACTGAATGTTGACCTATGAATACATGGCAGTGGCAGCATTATGCTGTGGGCTCTTGGTGTCTGACTCCTTCATCATACTGCAGCTCTATCTGAGCTTCTCCCACTTTACCAAAGTAGAAAGATCTGTAGAAATAAAAGCCTACTTTGAATATGAAACCAATGAACTAATTATTAAACCATCATCTTGTGTTGCATTCAGGGACTTTACTCATATGGTTAAACAACAGAGATTCATTTGTTGTTGGATTATTTTTTATCAGAAATGATTTTCTTTGCGTTTTAAATGGTTCATTTCACCTGATGAGTGGCAAAAATATACGACTGATGATACAGAATAAATATTTACCTGTGAAGCATTACTGCTGGTCACACACACACAGACTGTAAAAAACAATAGACATCGCCTCCTCACTCCTCCCCGTTTACCAGAATGACTTTCATGGGGGAATTCATGGCGGATTCACAGACTCCTCCTCCCCAGCTCTGATGAAGCATGTTCCTAAAAAGGGCATGGGGGGGGGGATCTTCACTGTAGACTCACAGTCACAGTCCTCACTGGGCGTGTATGGGCGTTGTTTTTAACGTGTCTAAAGTCCAATGCTTTTTCAATGGGGATCTAGCGGCCAAATGGAGGTACTACAGCAATGGAGGAGCAATGGTGGCCTTCATGGTATGCGGTCACAAAGCAGAGCGGCCAGCGGCCATTGGTCACACCTGTGCCCGTAATGGGGAGCCTAAGCCCCGCCCTTCTACTTCCTGTCAATCGTTCCCCAAATGCCAAAAAAAATCAATAATAGTCAATTGAGCGATAAAAGTTCTTTTCTGATCCAGTATGAAATGCGCCGTGGATCAAACATATAATTTTAAAAACTGATTTTGATGCAGAGAAAACGCTGATTTAAAAGTTACTTTAGGTTTTGTGTAACAACGTTTAGCGGACTACAACTGCAGAAGAAGAAGGAGAGTGATGGTCGTAGCCTCCAGGACGAAGAAAGGAGCATTAAACACGGAGAAAACCTCTATAAATCTGACCATGTGGAAAGTAGCAGCTGTGTCAGGGATAAAGCAGTCGGTGGAGTAAGAGCCAGCATGGAGGAGAAGCTCTACAAGCTCTAGGTGAAGGTTTTACGTGCTATAGCTAATGCTAGCTCCTGTTAGCCACATTACGTCATATATGTGACTTCTAGGCATTTTAAATGCGAATTTTTACAATCAAATAAATCCCAAATCACTGGACAAACACAGAAACGTACATCGTTATCATTTATATCAAAGAACAACGTGTGCTATTCAGGACGAAAGACAAAGTGGACCAGGAAATAACTTATCGCTCCATTGACTTCCATTCATTATTTTATTGGTTTGGGGACCCATGGTCTGACAGGAAGGGGAGGGGCCTTAGGCTCCCTACAGGAAGGGGAGGAGCTTAGGCTCTGTACAGGAAGGGGAGGAGCTTAGGCTCTGTACAGGAAGGGGAGGAGCCTTAGACACCCTACAGGAATAAGAGGAGCTTAGGCTCTGTACAGGAAGGGGAGGAGCCTTAGACACCCTACAGGAAGAGGAGGAGCTTAGGCTCTGTACAGGAAGGGGAGGGGCCTTAGGCTCCCTACAGGAAGGGGAGGAGCTTAGGCTCCCTACAGGAAGGGGAGGAGCTTAGGCTCCCTACAGGAATAAGAGGAGCTTAGGCTCTGTACAGGAAGGGGAGGGGCCTTAGGCTCCCTACAGGAAGGGGAGGAGCTTAGGCTCCCTACAGGAAGGGGAGGAGCTTAGGCTCCCTACAGGAATAAGAGGAGCTTAGGCTCTGTACAGGAAGGGGAGGGGCCTTAGGCTCCCTACAGGAAGGGGAGGAGCTTAGGCTCCCTACAGGAAGGGGAGGAGCTTAGGCTCCCTACAGGAATAAGAGGAGCTTAGGCTCTGTACAGGAAGGGGAGGGGCATTGGACTCCCTACAGGAAGGGGAGGAGCTTAGACTCCCCATAGTGTCCTTTCTTAGCGAGCTCACTGGGTGTAGTTGGTCATCATCTGCGGATGATTCGCTCCTTTAACCCCATAGATCTGTTGGTGGCTGAGCGATGGCTGCCATTCCTCCAACCTGCTGCTGCTGATCTACGGGTTTAAATCTTAAAAATATACGACTGATGAAAATCTATAGGAGCAGAAAAATGATACTTCATTAAATCAACGATTCGTTGGTTTTACCCGACGACAGCCTGTTTAGAAGTTCTGATTGGTTCTGCTCCTCAGATCCAAACCTTTAATGTAATAATATATTCAGAGAACCGAGGATAAACGAACCAGGGTCCAGAAATAAACAGAACCCGGTTCTGCCTCCAACCAGAACTCTGAAGCCACAAAGGTTCTGGTTCTAAAAAAAAAAAAGTTCTGCAGAAATTCTGGTTCTGAAGGTTTTGGTTCTGAGGATTCTGGTCCAGTCCAATCTAACCTGAACCTGAACCAAGAACTACTTTACTGTTATATTTTTAACAGAACCAGATCAGGTTTGGATCAGAATCAGCTGAGGTTCTGTTCATGGTCACTGTTTGAGTCTAATCTGACGTCATCTCCACCTGTCCATCCTACAGTACCGGCTGGATCGGACCGGACGGTACCAGGACAGCCAAAGAAAGCCCGGAAGGCCCGGACGGCGTTCAGCCAGCAGCAGCTGACCCGGTTGGAGCACAGCTTCCAGAACCAGAAGTACCTGAGCGTCCAGGACCGGATGGAGCTGGCTGCCTCGCTGCGGCTCAGCGACACCCAGGTCAAGACCTGGTACCAGAACCGCAGGTAAACCGGGCCCGATCCGCATCATTTAACCTGGTTCTGGTACCGGAACCGCAGGTAAACCGGGCCGATCCGCATCATTTAACCTGGTTCCGGTATCGGAACCGCAGGTGAACCGGGCCCGATCCGCTTTATTTAACCTGGTTCCGGTATCGGAACCGCAGGTAAACCGGCCCGATCCGCTTTATTTAACCTGGTTCCGGTATCGGAACCGCAGGTGAATCGGGCCCAATCAGCATCATTTAACCTGGTTCCGGTATTGGAACCGCAGGTGAACCGGGCCCGATCCGCTTTATTTAACCTGGTTCCGGTATCGGAACCGCAGGTGAACCGGGCCGATCCGCTTTATTTAACCTGGTTCCGGTATCGGAACCGCAGGTGAATCGGGCCCAATCAGCATCATTTAACCTGGTTCCGGTATCGGAACCGCAGGTGAACCGGGCCCAATCAGCATCATTTAACCTGGTTCCGGTATTGGAACCGCAGGTGAATCGGGCCCAATCAGCATCATTTAACCTGGTTCCGGTATCGGAACCGCAGGTGAATCGGGCCCAATCAGCATCATTTAACCTGGTTCCGGTATCGGAACCGCAGGTGAACCGGGCCCAATCAGCATCATTTAACCTGGTTCCGGTATTGGAACCGCAGGTGAACCGGGCCCGATCCGCTTTATTTAACCTGGTTCCGGTATCGGAACCGCAGGTGAACCGGGCCGATCCGCTTTATTTAACCTGTCCGGTATCGGAACCGCAGTAAACCGGCGATCCGCTTTATTTAACCTGGTTCTGGTATCGGAACCGCAGGTAAACCGGGCCGATCCGCTTTATTTAACCTGGTTCCGGTATTGGAACCGCAGGTGAACCGGGCCCGATCCGCTTTATTTAACCTGGTTCCGGTATCGGAACCGCAGGTGAACCGGGCCGATCCGCTTTATTTAACCTGGTTCCGGTACCGGAACCGCAGGTAAACCGGGCCGATCCGCTTTATATAACCTGGTTCCGGTATCGGAACCGCAGGTGAACCGGGCCCAATCAGCATCATTTAACCTGGTTCCGGTATCGGAACCGCAGGTGAACCGGGCCCGATCCGCTTTATTTAACCTGGTTCCGGTATCGGAACCGCAGGTAAACCGGCCCGATCCGCTTTATTTAACCTGGTTCTGGTACCGGAACCGCAGGTGAACCGGGCCGATCCGCTTTATTTAACCTGGTTCTGGTACCGGAACCGCAGGTGAACCGGGCCGATCCGCATCATTTAACCTGGTTCCGGTATCGGAACCGCAGGTGAACCGGGCCGATCCGCATCATTTAACCTGGTTCCGGTATCGGAACCGCAGGTGAACCGGGCCCAATCAGCATCATTTAACCTGGTTCCGGTATCGGAACCGCAGGTGAACCGGGCCCGATCCGCTTTATTTAACCTGGTTCCGGTATCGGAACCGCAGGTGAACCGGCCCGATCCGCTTTATTTAACCTGGTTCCGGTATCGGAACCGCAGGTGAACCGGGCCGATCCGCTTTATTTAACCTGGTTCCGGTATCGGAACCGCAGGTGAACCGGGCCGATCCGCTTTATTTAACCTGGTTCCGGTATCGGAACCGCAGGTGAACCGGGCCGATCCGCTTTATTTAACCTGGTTCCGGTATCGGAACCGCAGGTAAACCGGCCCGATCCGCATCATTTAACCTGGTTCCGGTATCGGAACCGCAGGTGAACCGGGCCGATCCGCATCATTTAACCTGGTTCCGGTATCGGAACCGCAGGTAAACCGGGCCGATCCGCATCATTTAACCTGGTTCCGGTATCGGAACCGCAGGTAAACCGGGCCGATCCGCATCATTTAACCTGGTTCCGGTATCGGAACCGCAGGTAAACCGGGCCCGATCAGCATCATTTAACCTGGTTCCGGTATCAGAACCGCAGGTGAACCGGGCCCGATCCGCTTTATTTAACCTGGTTCCGGTATCGGAACCGCAGGTGAACCGGGCCCGATCCGCATCATTTAACCTGGTTCCGGTATCGGAACCGCAGGTGAACCGGGCCCGATCCGCATCATTTAACCTGGTTCCGGTATCAGAACCGCAGGTGAACCGGGCCGATCCGCATCATTTAACCTGGTTCTGGTAGAAGTTTGAATGAAGTAGGTCCAGAACAGAACCTGGTTCCTCTCAGAGTTCTGACCCGGTTACAGCAGAAAGCTGCGCTGTGATTGGCTGATGGCTGACCCATAACGGCCCGGATTCTAACTCTGGGTTTCTCTTCCAGAACCAAGTGGAAACGTCAGTCTGCCGCAGGTTTGGACCTCCTCCTCATCACACCTCACTTCCTGTGCCCTCTGACTCCGCCCACACTGGACCCCTACCTGTACAGAGGCCACGCCCACCGACAGCGCTGCAGCCCAACGGACCTGGTCTGACACCAGGTTTCAGAACTCTGCAGTTCTGGTCCTGACCGGGTCTCTGAATCCAGACACGCCCACATGGATGTCACCATGGAGACGAAGGAAAGCTGCGTGTCCATGGGAACAGCGGAACCAATCAGACGAGAAACTGGACCGGTTCTGATTCAGAGAGCCAGAACCGGACCAAAGGAACGGTCTGGACCTACAAGGTTCTGGTCAATCTGGAAGTGGGAATGTTTCACTGGGACCAGTTCTGACCATCCAACCAGAAGTGGACCCATCTGGACCAGAACCAGACTCTGGTGGTTCCTATTGGACTCCTGAAAAGTCCAGGTTCTGTTTAGGTCCGGTCCGGTGTTCAGTAATATATGGGTTTCTGTGTCTGACCCGGTTTCAGGTCCAGTCTGTCTTCAGGGTTTCTCTGATGTGGACCGGATCAGAACCATCTAGGCAGAACTTTTCCTCTTTGTTGTGATTCTGCTCAATCACTCAGGTTCTGGTTCTGGTTCAGAAGGTCGGTTCTTCTGGAACTGGTCTGGATGGAACTTCAGAACCAGAAATGGTTTTACCCGTGGTTCTGGTCCAAACCCAACATACTAGGCAGCTGGATCAGATGTCCCAGATCAGAACCGAGTCCAGCTGGCTGCTGACCCGGTTCTGATCCTGATTCCATCTCTCATGTTTAAATATTAACGCCGCCTGAAATATTGATGCAGCTAAAAGGTTCTGAAAGCGCTGCAGCTTTTAAAGTTCTGGTTCTGAGACCGACCCGCGGGTCACATGGGTCCAGATGTAATGATGGCCCGGTTCTGGTTCTGCTGGAGTTTGGATCCAACCCTCAGTTACAGGAAGTTTCTAGCTGGAGATTGTTCTGCTGGTTCTGACCGCATGGATCACAGAACCAGAACCCGTCCTCTGAAACAATCCCAGAATCCATCTCTGCTCTGTGAGGCGTTTTTAAAAAACCATCACGACTAAATCAGTAGAAGAAGAAACATCCTCCGCCATCGTTCTCTTCTTCATGAGAAGTTTCTAAAAAAAACTTTTTATCTTTCATCTTTTCTCCTTCTAGTTGTTCTTCTTCTTTTCATTAAAAAATGTAAATTATCCCTCCAGTTATATTAATATTTGTTTCCCCATTAGAAGATGATTATTTCTCTTTTAATGAAACTTGTTTTCCTAAATTAAACCTTATTTTTCAGAAACAATATATTTGTATATTCTCTATCCTACATTTAGTTATTATAGTCGAGTATTTTACTCATATTTATTTCTCAATATCTCAGCAAACATAAATATGGTGCCACTAATGCACAATAGTTCTGATTATGTAACTTATTTTACCCATTAGTCACACATTCCTCACCAACTTCAAATAAATATGTTTATAATCCAAAGTTACACTTAGGAAATTAATTTGATCAACTTTGTATTTTAATAATAATATTTAGTTCTACCCATAGTGCTCTAGTGTTCATCTTATAATTTATACATTTTACTCTAATATTCTGTTCTGCAATTCCTCAATATATTTACTAATGTTTTTATTTCTTGTATTAAATATCTGCCTCTTTAGTTTCTATTGATAAATTCTCTGGACAGAATCGTGTCCTCTGATTGGACAGAATCGTGTCCTCTGATTGGACAGAATCGTCTCATCTGATTGGACAGAATCGTGTCCTCTGATTGAACAGAATCGTGTCCTCTGATTGGACAGAATCGTCTCATCTGATTGGACAGAATCGTGTCCTCTGATTGAACAGAATCGTGTCCTCTGATGAGACAGAATCGTGTCCTCTGATTGGACAGAATCGTGTCCTCTGATTGGACAGAATCGCGTCCTCTGAATGGACGGAATCGTGTCCTCTGATTGGACAGAATCGTGTCCTCTGATTGGACAGAATCGTCTCATCTGATTGGACAGAATCGTGTCCTCTGATTGGACAGAATCGTGTCCTCTGATTGGACAGAATCGTGTCCTCTGATTGGACAGAATCGTGTCCTCTGAATGGACGGAATCGTGTCCTCTGATTGGACAGAATCGTGTCCTCTGATTGGACAGAATCGTCTCATCTGATTGGACAGAATCGTGTCCTCTGATTGGACAGAATCGTGTCCTCTGATGAGACAGAATCGTGTCCTCTGATTGGACAGAATCGTGTCCTCTGATTGGACAGAATCGTGTCCTCTGATTGAACAGAATCGTGTCCTCTGATGAGACAGAATCGTGTCCTCTGATTGGACAGAATCGTGTCCTCTGATTGGACAGAATCGCGTCCTCTGAATGGACGGAATCGTGTCCTCTGATTGGACAGAATCGTGTCCTCATTGGACAGAACAGACCTCTGATTGGACAGAATCCTTATGGACAAATGTCCTCTGATTGGACAGAATCGTGTCCTCTGATTGGACAGAATCGTCTCATCTGATTGGACAGAATCGTGTCCTCTGATTGGACAGAATCGTGTCCTCTGATGAGACAGAATCGTGTCCTCTGATTGGACAGAATCGTGTCCTCTGATTGGACAGAATCGTGTCCTCTGATTGGACAGAATCGTGTCCTCTGATTGGACAGAATCGTGTCATCTGATTGGACAGAATCGTGTCCTCTGATTGGACAGAATCGTGTCCTCTGATTGGACAGAATCGTGTCCTCTGATTGGACAGAATCGTGTCCTCTGATTGGACAGAATCGTGTCCTCTGATTGGACAGAATCGTGTCATCTGATTGGACAGAATCGTGTCCTCTGATTGGACAGAATCGTGTCCTCTGATGAGACAGAATCGTGTCCTCTGATTGGACAGAATCGTGTCCTCTGATGAGACAGAATCGTGTCCTCTGATTGGACAGAATCGTGTCCTCTGATGAGACAGAATCGTGTCCTCTGATTGGACAGAATCGTGTCCTCTGATTGGACAGAATCGTTTCATCTGATTGGACAGAATCGTGTCCTCTGATTGGACAGAATCGTTTCATCTGATTGGACAGAATCGTGTCCTCTGACTGGACAGAATCGTGTCCTCTGATTGGACAGAATCGTGTCCTCTGATTGGACAGAATCGTCTCATCTGATTGGACAGAATCGTGTCCTCTGATTGGACAGAATCGTGTCCTCTGATGAGACAGAATCGTGTCCTCTGATTGGACAGAATCGTGTCCTCTGATGAGACAGAATCGTGTCCTCTGATTGGACAGAATCGTGTCCTCTGATGAGACAGAATCGTGTCCTTGATTGGACAGACTGCTCTGAATAGACAGAATCGTGTCCTCTGATTGGACAGAATCGTGTCCTCTGATTGGACAGAATCGTGTCCTCTGATTGGACAGAATCGTGTCCTCTGATTGGACAGAATCGTGTCCTCTGATTGGACAGAATCGTCTCATCTGATTGGACAGAATCGTGTCCTCTGATTGGACAGAATCGTGTCCTCTGATTGGACAGAATCGTGTCCTCTGATGAGACAGAATCGTGTCCTCTGATTGGACAGAATCGTGTCCTCTGATTGGACAGAATCGTGTCCTCTGATTGGACAGAATCGTGTCCTCTGATTGGACACAATCGTGTCCTCTGATTGGACAGAATCGTGTCCTCTGATGAGACAGAATCGTGTCCTCTGATTGGACAGAATCGTGTCCTCTGATTGGACAGAATCGTGTCCTCTGATTGGACAGAATCGTGTCCTCTGATGAGACAGAATCGTGTCCTCTGATTGGACAGAATCGTGTCCTCTGATTGGACACAATCGTGTCCTCTGATTGGACAGAATCGTGTCCTCTGATGAGACAGAATCGTGTCCTCTGATTGGACAGAATCGTGTCCTCTGATTGGACACAATCGTGTCCTTGATTGGACAGAATCGTGTCCTTGATAGACGAATCGTGTCCCTGATGGACAGATCGTGTCCTTGATGGACAAATTGTCTCTGATTGGACAGAATCGTCTATCTGATTGGACAGAATCGTGTCCTCTGATTGGACAGAATCGTGTCACTCTGATTGGACAGAATCGTGTCCTCTGATGAAGACAGAATCGTGTCCTCTGATTGGACAGAATCGTGTCCTCTGATTGGACAGAATCGTGGTCCTATCAGCTCTCATCTGATGAACAGAATCGTGTCCTCTGATTGGACAGAAATCGTCTCATCTGATTGGACAGAATCGTGTCCTCTGATTGGACAGAATCGTGTCCTCTGATGAGACAGAATCGTGTCCTCTGATTGGACAGAATCGTGTCCTCTGATGAGACAGAATCGTGTCCTCTGATTGGACAGAATCGTGTCCTCTGATTGGACGGAATCGTGTCCTCTGATTGGACGGAATCGTGTCCTCTGATTGGACAGAATCGTCTCATCTGATTGGACAGAATCGTGTCCTCTGATGAGACAGAATCGTGTCCTCTGATTGGACACAATCGTGTCCTCTGATTGGACGGAGACGTTTGGAAGGAGAACTGGTCGTGTTTGGTTCCTTCAGGGCGGTTCTGTAGAACCCAGAGGACTCAGTGTTTGTGTGTTACTGTTCAGAACCTGGTTGGGTTCTGCTCCACATGGACTCATCCCTCACCAGAACCCGACCAGAACCCACAGCTGACCCGGTTCACGTCTCATAAATCACAACAGAAACTTTCAGTCTGAATTTTATTTGATTTCACTGAAAATAAAAGTTCTCAAACATCTTCTGTGTCCGGATGTGTCATCCTGATGGTACCGGGGACTTCTCATGGATCGGCCCGGTTCTGTTGGTTCCCTGGAGTTTCCTCTGGACCTCCTCATCCATCAGGTTCCTCCAGAACCTCCATGTTCTGCTTCCTCCTCCTCTTCTCCCTTTTCCTGGCTTCTTCTCCCTCCAAACCGCTAGAGAACTCGGATCGGATCAGACCCGCCTCCCTCTGACCCGGGTGGAACCTGACGGAGGAGCACAGCAGAACTACAGCTCCCAGCATGCAACAGGAAGCACTGGGTTACCTTGGTAACCACTCACCTTTTGCTCCCGGCGTTTCGGTTCTTCCCGGGACTTTTCCCGGCCTGGTTCTGGCTCCTGCTAGGGACCCTTTTCCCGGGGCCCGTGGGGGCGGAGCTAAGGCCCTGCGGAGCGTCTCTCAGGCCGAAGCTCTTGGCGGTGTGTCCCAGGTGGAGGCATCGGATGTGGAAGATGTGCTTCAGGTGGGCGGGGTAGGTGGTGTAGGCCCGCAGGAAGGACTGCAGCGCTGCCAGGTCACATGACATGTCAGCCAATCAGAGCGCAGCAACTTCATCTGACTGAGATCACATGATCAGATACCTTTCTTTGCAGCTTGTAGCGACGAGGCGTCAGAGTGAACAAAGTTCTCCAGATCCGTCTGAAGGACAGTGGCGCGTTCTCTGATGTCCTGCTGGAGCGCTCGGGACGAAGTCTGGGGACACAAGACACCTTAATAGAGACCTTCCCTTCAGAGGGATGTTCCCTTCCTAGGGACATTCCCTTCAGAGGGACCTTCCCTTCAGAGGGACCTTTCCTTCCTAGGGACGTTCCCTACAGAGGGACCTTCAGAGGGACCTTCCCTTCCTAGGGACCTTCCCTTGAGAAAAACCTTTCCCTTCCTAGGGACCGTCCCCTTCCTAGGGACCTTCCCCTTCCTAGGGACCTTCCCTTGAGAAAAACCTTTCCCTTCCTAGGGACCTTCCCTTCAGAGGAACCTTCCCTTCAGAGGGACCTTCCCTTTCCTAGGAACCTTCCCTTCAGAGGGACCTTTCCTTTCCTAGGGACCTTCCTTTCCTAGGGACCTTCCCTTCCTAGGGACCTTCCCCTCCTAGGGACCTTCCCTCCAGAGGGACCTTCCCTTCAGAGGGACCTTTCCTTTCCTAGGGACCTTCCTTTCCTAGGGACCTTCCCTTCAGAGGAACCTTCCCTTTCCTAGGGACCTTTCCTAGGGACCTTCCCTTTCATAGGGACCTTCCCTTTCCTAGGGACCTTTCCTAGGGACCTTCCCTTCCTAGGAACCTTCCCTTCCAAGGGACCCTTCCTTTCCTAGGGACCCTTCCTTTCCTAGGGACCTTCCTTTCCTAGGGACCTTCCCTTCCTAGGGAGCTTGTTTCTTTCTTTCAGCAATGAAACTAAAATCTGAGTCCATCAGTGGGACCTCCAAGTCTTTTCTAAAAGAGTCCCCAGTTGAAGTGGTACTGGTGGTACTGGTAGGACTGCTGGGACCAGGAGCTCCCTGAACGCCACCTACCTGGCTGTGGTATTTCCCCCGTCCCTTGAAGGCGTCGTCCTTCATCAGACATGAGAGAATCTCCTGCAGCTTCGTCTCAGAGACGCTGGGAAGAGGAAAACATCAGAACTGGTACCAGTACACTCTCCTAATACGAAGGTATGCTAGAGCTTGTGCTGGTCAGTGATTGGCCCCCAACGACTGTGACTCCACCCACCTGATGTTGTGATTGGCCAGCTCAGAGACGAAGGCGGTCTCAGCAGGAGTGAGGAAGAGGAGGCTGCTTCCTCGTCCTCCGATGCGAGCCGTCCGGCCTACTCGGTGAACGTACTCAGCAGCTGATGTGGGAGGAGTGTACTGAAACACAGGCAGAGGAAAACGGACCTTTAGCCCGGTTCTGGTTCTGCTGTGTCCACATCTGCAGCTGGGGCTCACCTGAACGATCCAGGTGACCTGAGGAAGGTCCAACCCTCTGGCTGCTACGTCCTGGAACAGAATAGGAGGACGATGATGCAGAGAGAGGCTGGAGAACGACCCCACCCGACCTGACGGCTCCATCCTGCAGGATGTGGCGCCCCCTGGTGGTGACACTCACCGTACACAGCAGGACTCCAGACTGCGATCCAGAGAACTCCCGGAACACCTCGGATCGTTCCTGTGGGAGGAGCACACACCTCAGAAACACGCACATGGAGACGCTGGCCAGCAGGGGGCGGGCTTACCTCCTGTTTCATGTTGCCATGGAGACGCAGGAAGCTGAGGAGACTGGCCGCGGTCTTGGACAGGACGGAGCTGAAGAGAAGGTGGAGGAAGTCGACGGCTTCGCAGCTGGAGACGAACACGATGACCTTGTTGTCCTGAGAGAACTGAAAGAGCAGGCAGTCAGGTCTCCGTGGCAACCAGCGTTTCCACAGCAACGCTCCCATCCCATCACCTTGCACTGGTCCAGGATGAAGGCAGCCAGGCAGACCAGTCGGACCTTACTGGGAACCACCACCACGAACTGCTTCAGGGCCTCCGGGACAGCAAAGCTCTCCGATTGGCTGACGGGGCTGATGTCAGAGGAGGCGGAGCCAGAAACGCTGATGCTGACTGGATCTTTTAAACAGACGTCTACCAACCGCGTCACACCTGGGGTAGAGAGGAGGTTCCGTTAGGCTCCAGCAGGGGGCAGCAGTGGGTCGTCCTGAAGGGGGCGGAGCCTCACCTGGAGTCAGGGTGGCGGACAACAGGACGTTCTGCCGGGTCGGTCCGCTGGAGTTCAGGCTGTTCAGGATGGCGCTGAGATCCTTCTCGAAGCCCAGATCCAGGGTTCTGGAGGGGGAAGAAGGGCCCGGTTAGAGCGGAACCGCCGGGTTCTGGGTCAGACTGAGGCGGTGCGACCCACCTGTCGGCCTCGTCCAGAACCAGCCAGCGCACGGCGCTGAAGGCCAGGCTCAGGGTGTGTTTGATGTGATCCACCAGACGTCCAGGGGTGGAGACTAACACGTTGATCCCCTTACGGATCCTGAGCAGGAAGAACACGTTAGAACCGGTCCGGACCGGGTCACGACTCCACCCAGAACCAGTTCCTTCCTGCCTGCAGCGGTCAGACTTGGTACCGTGGTTCTGGTTCTAGTTTAACATGTTTAAATCTGCATCCCTGATGATTGTACAGTAATGGGTTTAATCCTGCTGATCTACACTGTCTGTGGCATCCTGGCTGCAGGTTTTCCTCTAGGCAGGCTGTACCTGAAGGTAACACGGTTATTAATAAAACCAGATAAAGATTCCCATCCTATCCCGGTTCTGGTTCTACCGGGACTCAGAGCGGACGGTACCTGGCCTTCTCCGCCTTCCTCTTCTCTCCTCCCATCAGAACCCCCGGGACGATCCAGGTGAAGGGCTGCAGACAGAACACGGCCAGAATCAGAACCAGAACGGCTTCCAGTCCCAGCTCAGAGCGGGCCGGATCACCAGAACTTATTCTGGCTCTAGCCCTCCCCTCCCCCACACATTGCTGTGCAGATCAAACTCCAGCGTTCAAAGGTGAGGTCAAAGGTCAGAGGAGGTCCGATCCCACCCTGACCTCTAGGATCTGACCGTCAGGCCGACCCAGATCAGAGAACCGACCTCCGTAAATTAACAGAGCAGATGTTTTAATGTGGGGACTAGTTTGTTCTGGGCGTAGTGAGACGGTGGTGAAGCGGCTGTTATGTGATGGTTAACAGCTGAGGATGATCGCTCTGAAACAGCCGCTTCACCACCGTCTCACTACGCCCAGAAAAAACTAGTCCCCACATTAAAACATCAAGGAAAACTTTAATCTTCCTGAATCATTTAATCACTTAAACCACATGGTTCTGGTACCATCCAAACTGGTTCTGGTACCACACTAACTGGTTCTGGTAACATCCAAACTGGTTCTGGTACCACACTAAATGGTTCTGGTACCATCCTACAAGGTTCTGGTACCATCAGAACTGGTTCTAGTACTATCCAAACTGGTTTTGGTACCATCCAAACTGGTTCTGGTACCACACTAAATGGTTCTGGTACCATCCTACAAGGTTCTGGTACCATCAGAACTGGTTCTAGTACTATCCAAACTGGTTTTGGTACCATCCAAACTGGTTCTGGTACCACCCATACTTGTTCTA